>CABEEJ010005516.1:2477-35398 GCA_901482245.1 Timema douglasi | reverse complement strand
GGTGACCTGGCGGTCTAGGGGTAAGGTGTCAGACTTCTATGCTGGTGGCCGGGGTTCAATCCTCGATCCCGGCACAGATTTATCTGATTACCAAACCCTTCCTTCACCTCTGACAAGACATCTTGTGAATGTGAGGAATGCCAGACCTCCACCGTGGTTCGGATTCCACGTTAAACTGTAGGTCCTTCATTTCATCTCCCAATCACCTTATCATTACACATTATCGTAAGTGCGTATAACCCGAACGGGTAGTAAGACGCGGTGCTAATAATAATAATTATTTATAAAAATTCTTAGTAAAGAAAATTAATTTATATATTTTTTTTTCAAAACCTTCTTCGATTAAATAGTTTGAAAAAATTTAGCATGCATTTGACTTTAAGGAATTTAAGCGTTTATATTAGAGTCTAAAACGCGTTATATAATACCTAATTGATTTTAATAGAAACTAGCGGTTTGTCTTAGTGGAATAATCTTTTTAGACGGTGGTGTGGATCTTTGTTGAGAATATAATCCGGGATCTTTAACTCAGTATACTGAGCTAAGATGTTGGACCAGCGCCGAGTCTTGTTCATAAATTTAAAATTTTAAATAAACCATGATTATTTACCAGAATATTATAAGAGTGGTTTGGAGGTCATTTTACTCAGGAGGATCCTACCGTTAATAGTTCGGAGATTTTGAGTGCTTGGATATACAAAAATGTAAATTAATAATTAATTAATAAAGAAAACAAGCGAAAGGGAAATACTTCTTTCCTTTACTATAACATTTAATAAATTTTTTAGCACCCTGTTTTATTACCTGTTCAGGTTATATAACTATGCACTAATTACACTAATGGGTTAATTATTAGGAAGGCTTAATTTAGAGGAAATATTATTATTATTACCGCGTCTTACTACCCGTTCGGGTTATACGCACTTACGCTAATGTGTAATGGTAGGTTGATTGCGAGATGAAATGGAGGACCTACTGAAGGGTTTGGTAATCAGATAAATCTGTGCCGGAACCGAGGATTGAACCCCGGCCGCCAGCACAGAAGTCTGACACCTTACCCCTATACCACCAGGTCACCTTAGAGGAAATAAATGCACTAGCTTTTGCGTGGAGGGAGAGTGTAAAACGATTTATGGAAACTACCCACAGTACACCCGACCGGGATAGAGCCCCGATCTCCCGGTATTCGGTAATACGAGACTAGCGCGTTAGATCACGCGGCCGCCGAAGCGGGTAGCATTTAAATTAATAAATGTATATTAATAAATATGGATGCTTTAATAAAATGAAAATAATTACAAATAAATTAATTATGATACCCATATTATGTACAGCATTTAAAAATATAAAAAAAAAAGTTTCATTTTTTTCTTACCCACCCATAAAAATATTTAAATAACTTATTATCAAACCCTTTAAAAATGTAATCAAAACAATTGTGTAACCATAAATTATCCTAGAGCCGGTAACTATCTAATTAAAAAAAGCTGGTGGTGGTGTAAAGGGGGGCAGAAGGGTAGGGTTCCACATTTCATGGTTTGGGGAAAATAAAGAAATAAATAGGAAGCATCCGAATGGAACGAGGCGTTATAAAAATATTCCAACGGGGCTCCGTATTGTGTTCGTTACTTACCGTGAACAGCCATGGGCTATAAAATAAAGACGCCGGTAACACGGCGCCGTGGCGCGGAAATATTAGTAGTGCCACGTACCTTGCATGATTTTTGCAAATATAGTCCGGTAGGCGTGATAAAGAAACCTAAGATAACACTTTTTTAATTCTTATTTCACCACATCTTAATAACCGTTCGGGTTATACCCATACATTAATTACTGCCGACAACTGAGAGAGATCTGGGTTCGAATCCCTGTTGGGTGTACTGAGTTTTTACCTCTTTCTCTCTGCGCAAGTGAGGATACACTTTCTATAAATCCAACCTTCAACATCTCTAACATATTAGCATAATTAGTTCCTATGTAGGCCTATATCTCGGATGGGTAGGAAGACATGACGCTAAAAAAAATTTGGCAAATGGGGTTTTTGAAACCGGAAAATGTAAATAAAATATAAATCAACGTAGAAATTAGTTTAGACCAAAATATTGTGAAAGTGGTCAAGTGGGTAGAGCACTCAATCATCAGTCTACCAGACTTTTTTTTATTCTAGGTGGTGACCTGACGGTCTAGGGGTAAAGTGTCGGACTTCTGTATTGGGAGTCCGGGGTTCAAGTCTCGGTCCCGGCACAGATTTATCTATTTACCAAACCCTTCCTTCACCTCTGACAAGACGTGTATTAATCACAACTTGTGAATGTGGGGAATTCCAGGCCTCCACCGTGGTTCGGATTCCACGTTAAACTGTAGGTCCTCCATTTCATCTCACAATCACCCTACCATTACAAATTAGCGTAAGTGCGTATAACCCAAACGGGTAGTAAGACGCGGTAATAATAATAATTCATCATCATCATCTATTTCCAGCCTGTTGCCGGGTCAGTTTAGTAAGATACCTCCATCGTCCTTTATCCTTCCACCATTTTTCCTCCTTTAAACGCTTCCATTCTTGTTTCTATTATACATTTTTTGTTATCTGCTCCTCCCATCTCTTTCTTGGCTATGCTTCCGGTCTTTTGTCTACATACTTCATTTCCATCTTTTTTGTTGGCATCCTCTCTTTTTCTATCCTCATTACATGCCCATACCATCTCAGTCTTGCTTCCTCTACTATCTCATGTACTCCAACATATTCATTACATACCCATACAATCTCAGTCTTGCTTCTTCTACAATCTCATGCACTCCAACATCTTATTTACATGCCCATACCATCTCAGTCTTGCTTCCTCTAAATCTCATGTACTCCCTGTACCTACACTCTTTCCCGGAACCAGAACCATGTGTGTAATATTATACATACTGTCCTGCAAGGCTATTATGAGTTCGACGCCAAACATTTTAGTTATAGTTAGCTTTTGTATCAAAAAGTTATGACTGATAACACTACGAGCGTAAAACCTTTGCTAGATAGATGCTAGTTTGCGTGATCATGTTTGTTGTATTTTTTTTTTCTTGGTCAATGCCACTATATACTAACACAGTATGAAGTATTTGTGTTATTTTTAGATTAGTTGGTGGTGTGTGTAAACTTTGATTGCTCTAACCAAGATCAGACCAACAAAATGGTCGAGGGATATCTACGTTTATATTTGTTGTTTTTAAGCAAAAAATGAGTCGAAAGCCGGAGATTTTGACTAATGTATGGATACGTGACGCAAGCAAACTGTTTGAAATACCGACATGATATAACCCTGTTATGTGAACCTATATCATGATGTAGGCAGAGGGACTGAATACACTGAATGTCGGAAACACAACACTATCAAAATGCATTATTAATGACCGTCAACACAGATAATAGTGACATACCAATATTGAGATTAATTGTTTTTAGATTTTATAGTAGACGGAGGTTTGACTTCAACAAATACGGAATGCTTGTAATCTGTAGACTCCCCTCATGGAATAACAGTGACCAAAGAGTTAGTTTCCAGGTGTGGGGGAGCTTGGGATTTTAATCTTGGCTAGGTAAGATGAGAATATTTATCTTAAAGGTTTTTCCACTCTACCGTCACACAAATCCGGATGCATTTTGTTTCTACATCTGTACCTTTTTCATTTATATTCTATTAATGTAAAAATGTGGATTGACCAGATGACAACACAATAAAAAGTAATTTAATTAAGATGAATTAACAAACTTTTCATGACATATTTTAACAGAATCGGACATAATAATTACTATTACCATTTAAATTAGTTGTGTGTAATATTGAAACCAAAACTGGAAAGAACCCTTAGTCTATATCAGAAATAGGTCCTAGCTTAATGTTTATGTGCGGTTAGGTTTAAGCTTTATTATAATAGGTTTGGTAGATTTATCTTGTACTGATAATTAGTACAAGTTATCCTGAAGTGAAGAAATTGGACAAACAACTTATTTTAAATAAGTCAATTTTTACTTAAGTTTCAAAGCTTCCCTTCAAATCAAAATATTTATTTTATTATTTAACATCAAACATTCCATTTAAGCCCTTCACACCTCAAAATTCAGTTTTGAAGGCCTACTGGAGATAAATTTCAATTATTTTGACTTGCAGTTGTTTCGGGAAAATAGTAAAATTAAGGCAAACCCTTTTCTGGGGGGATTTAGAACTCTTCAATTAAATTTAAATGGCCAATTTTATTTTCTAAAACAATCTTAAAAAATAATATATGATTCAAGTTTAAAGTTGAGAACCTTTACGGCCTTCTAATAAAAATAATTAGTTCATATTATATATGTCCAAGTTGAGTAAGGTATAGAGAGAGTTCTTAATTTAACCTCAATCCATATGAACTAAACTATTTGGTCCTATTTAAACACCTGTATAGTTTTAAAACACCCACTTTCTAATAAGTCAAAATCGAGAACTGTTATAATGTATCAATAAAGTAAAAATATATTATTTTAATTTATTTTTGAAACGTTCAGTTTTTGAGACAAAGTTATGTAAAATCATATTTTTTTAATTAGACCTAAATATATAAAGTTTTCTTAGAATAAAATTAATAAAAGGAAGGCCTACATTATAAATTGTTGTAATTATCTGTAACTGATATGATGTTAGCTATAAATATAACACACTTGTTCTAGTATTGGTAATTTAGTAAAACATATCCATGAAAAAAGGGCATACATGTTATAAAAACCTTATTTATTTATTGGTCAATTACTTATACTGATTCATTACGTGAGCTAAAACTGGCTTACTTTATTTTAGTATATATTTTTATTGTATTTTTTCTGACTAAAATATATTGTGTGTATATTGGAAAAAGGCAGGTTTAGTATATATTTTTTTCATTTCAAACCAGAGGCAAACAAAATGATGAAAGAGATTTCTTAAAATAAACTAGGTTAAATCTTTCTTACAAATAATGTAATAAGCTGTTTGGAAAATAAAAATATATCGGCAACGATACGTTATGAATACTATTATTATCAAAATAAATATAATTTATTTCTAGCTTATAGCTTCTTAAAAGGTAATCTTCGGAAAAGTGTTGCCAAATATATTTTCAAACTGCTTTTATTCTGTACGTTGAAGCAAGAAGAAAAGTCTACTCTAGAATTAGCTGACTGTACCTATAAAGTGTGGGGTACATAACACACATGTTAGCTTTTTCTCAAGTGTGAAACTAGCTAACGATAACAACTAGCTTTACGCCGGATGGTCATAATAGCCCTGCTGATTAGTCCCATGCAACTGCAACAAGGGTTCCGGAGCTCGGGGGGTGGATTGAGTCCCCTCTGGTTTTATTTTAGAGGAGATTTATCTTTAAACCTCATTTACCATTTTTTAAAAACTTCGTGTCGTCAGCCCACGAGCGATTTATCCCAACCGAGTCGCCGACGCATGTTGGATAAGATAGTGCCAACATTTATGGATAGAGTGTGCCATGTGGTCGGTGCAACGAATCCTCCAACTTAACCTTTTGTATCAACACGTCTTACAACCCGTTCGCGGTGTACGTTTATATATTAACCACGTGAATGTTTCTAGGGATAAGAGAGGTTATAATTATAAGAAGTGTACTTGCAGTTGCATGGCGAGAGAGTGGAAAACTATTCTAGAAAAACCACTCTCAGTACACCATATTCGAGCCTCGATCTTCCCCCGTCAGTCTAGTCTACTGAGAGAGTAGCGACAGCAATGCGGGTCTTAGCTAATTGAACTAACTATCCCATACTTAGTGGGGTAATTTATATTTTGTCAAATAGTCTTACAAAACAGAAAAATATAATTAAACTATATAAACATCTGCCTCCCAAATGTGGACAAATTTTGAGTAATGAAGGCCTATTTATAAATCATGTTGCAAAATGTTCACCAAAGAGGCTAAGAAGTGCATCCCCTCTCCACTTTACAATTCCTAAATAATAATAATATTTAGCACCGCGTCTTACTACCCGTTCAGGTTATACGCTTTAAGTACTAACTACGCTAATGGATTAGGAATTGGCAAGGTTGAATTAGAGGAAGTGAACCCGCATTTGCGTGGAGGGAGATTGGAAAACCATTTAGGAAACCCCCCTCCCAGTTCACCCGACCAAGATTCGAACCTTGATCTCCCCATCCTCAGCAGTCGAGCTCAACACGACAAGCACGTTAGCTAACTACGCTACCGAGGCAGGTTACAATTCCTAAAGAATTTGTTTCGAAATACTACACTAAACTTAACACACGTCTCCATTACAGTTGGGTGATCTTGTAGCATGCCATTTATATAATATGACATCTACAATTAAAATTTCATACATAAAATTAAAACAAGATAATAAGTACTAATATATTATAATAAGATGTGACAGGTGTTAGCTCACTATGGATTTATGTTGCCGGGAAACGCCCAAGTATCGCGGCAGATTTCCCAAGCGGACCATGCCGGCATCGCGAGAAATTCCACGTCTTGATCAAAGGGCACTCATCAAAGAAAAGAAAGATAATTGTCTTAGCTCACCAGACCTTCTGAAAGCGCTAGGGAGAAATCGGCGTAATTCTGCAACTCCAACTCTTCCCTTAGATCTGCTAATGTAGTCCAATTCCGAGGCAGTTCTGTTGCTATATAACGGTATTCCCTTTGAGTCGCATTTTTGTATTCCATTGTATTAATTCACCGGAGGAATAGCTACGACGTAAAACCTCAGCACCGAAGACTCTACTGGTGGCCACGATGTGTCGGGCGTTTGTCTCACCACCATGTCGCAAAAGACTTAAGTATCTGTACCTTCTGTTTAGAATCTACATTAGATTCTAAACACCGTTTTTATGTCCATCAGACATATTCTTGGGTCAGATAAACTGAGGGTTATTTTTCCCTTTGCCCATAAGGCGCAGTTTAAAGACGAGGGGTATATGCGCGCACTCTCTCTCTCTCTCAATTATATATATATAACCAGATTATTGTGTTTACTGAGTTCATTAATCTTATTTCCTTTTAGAAGTCCTTAAAACATTGTTTTATTTATCAGGAAGTAATTTTGACTCCCATAACGGTATGATCACGTTTAGGATCTCCTTATGACAACAGTCAGAATACCTGACGTTTTCTTCTTGGACATAGTTAGGTCAGTCACTAATTGCAGTCACGATTGTCCCCCTTTTTGTGTAGCTATTTACGGTGCGCCACCAGTGGGAGCACTACTAAAATGAAGCAGTGGCCCGCGGGGATAGTGCTTTGTTCCGGCCCCTAAAAGCGCCAAATGTATTTAAGTGTTCAAAGATAGTTTCTACTTGTTGTTGTGTGCCCTAGTAATGGGTAAATCTATACATTTATTATTGATTGTCCTGGCAATACTCATTAGGAAAAGTACCGGCCATAGTAAAAATCACTATGTAGAAGCCTGATTGTTAGCCATACATCTACACTAATATTATAAAGAGGAAATATTTGATTTGTTTTTTGTTTGTAATGGATAAACTCAAAAACTACTGAACCGATTTTAAAAGTTCTTTCACCAATATAAAGCTACATTATCAGCGAGTAACATAGGCTATATTTTATTTTGAAAATTTAATTTATTCCTCATAAAAATGTCGATAGTTTTACACAAGGTATAAAAAAATTGCCTAAAAATATGCTTTCTCCGCGTGCGCTGCAAAAATTATTGGTATTACATACACAAAATACTATACATATTGAACGTTCTCCCTAATGTGAACAAAAAAGTCCGCGAGACAATATATGTAATTATTATAGTTATGTTACAATAAACGTTTTTTGTTGAAATTAGTCAACTAAAACACGGATGCGAACAAAAAGTGATTATATCCGCATCATGATATGAATCCTTAACCAAATCAATTATTTAATCATTTAGGCTGTTTACATAGGAGTAAATTACTTTTTAAATTATTCAAATCTGTACATTGGTTTTAAAGTTATGAAGAATGAAGCGTATAACAAAATAAAAATTGTCGTGATAATTACTGCAAACCGCTACATGGACCAATGCATGTATATTAGGTAGGTAAACTGAAATGTTACTATCGCGGGCAGTAGCTAGTTATTTATAAAATGGAAGCTCCTCTTATAGGAAATTGGTCTTAGGTTTTCGTAACGCTCTATGGGGGTTAACTCAAGCTAGCTAATTTAAATAACAATCTTCTTAGTAACTCTAAAAATATAGGATTTGATACTATGTTTCTATGTTCAATGGTTTCACTACAATTCTTGATTATAGCCCTCAGATATTAGTCGTGTATCATCCAGACTAGATTGTTTTTATGTATATTGCCTAAAACTTAATTTAATTTGATTTCCTAATATATATTGTTGCTAAGTTATTATAATAATAATAATAATAATAATAATAATAATAATAATATTTAGCACCGCGTCTTACTACCCGTTCGGGTTATACGATTTATGTACTAATTACTCTAGTGAATTAGGAATTGGGAAGGTTGAATTAGAGGAAGTGAACCCGCATTTGCGTGGAGGGGGAGTGGAAAGCCATTTAGGAAAAACCACCCCCAGTTCACCCGACCGAGATTCGAACCTCGATCTCCCCGTCCTCAGCAGTCGTGCTCTACACGGCAAGCGCGTTAGCCAACTACGCCACCGAGGCGGGTACCGCTAAGTTGAGGCAGACACTCCTTCATACGAGTAAGAGCGAAGAACCCTATTTCAAGAGTTACTAAACTGAAGAAAATGTTCTATCTAACTTCTGTTGGTTCCTTGTCTACAAAGTGTTAATATCTGTTCGTCCAACTGAATGTTTCCTACCTAGATAACAGTAATCTTTAATTAATGGGTTTAAAATCTTTTAACTCATATGTAATTCTATATATATTTTTGTTTACTTTGTAATAAACATATTTGTTAAACTTAGATATTTCTGTGATGCATCTTCCTTCCCTATCCTTCATAAATTATAACTTATGTAATACCAATCGGATCTTTTTCTACGTGATAGGAGAAGCGATGGTTCGATCTTAAAATATTACGTAACTTTAAATTAAACTAAAAGTGATCAATTTTAAATATTTTAGGGGAAAGATTCAAACGTTAGTAACCATGTACACCCAACTAATATTAACCAAGACCCGGTTTTTGATTACCTAAAAATGATCAAAAATAAAATATATAATGACTTAGAAATTTTTAAAAAAAAGACCTAAAAATATCAATACAAACTATTAATAAACGCACACGACTAAATAAAACACACACTTTACAAAATGTAAGAAGTAGTAAAAATCCTTTAACATCAAACTTTTGCATTCTTCCTACTATAACATAGTAGATGGTGTTATGTCTATTTTATACCTGTTTAATGTTCTTTCCCGCTTAAAATACTTAATTATTTTGCTATCAACTTTACAGCCAATTTTTAAGAGTAATGATAAACAAAACTATCTCAATTCCTTTTAATGGCCTGCCTCCAAGCTTTAATTTTGACTGTATTGTTGTACTGTACTTGTATGTATCGTATTCTTGCTTTTAGGTGCTGGTGGCAGCACTTTTAAGCGTCGGCATCGGCGTCGGCACACATACAACCCTACTGGGGCGGGGGTGGCTATGGAGGTGGCGACTATAGTGTCGGGGGTGGCTATGGAGGTGGTGGCTATGGTGTTAGTTTTGCTGGGGCCGGCGGTTTAGGTGGAGATTACTCTAGAGGTGGTTTTGGTCGATAATGTTAACATACTGCAGTTTGAGATTTCCATCGAGTACTTACGTACGTACGTACGTACAATAAATTATACATTCTAAAAAAAAAATCCAAAAATAAAACAATATTTTTCTATTATTTAAAACAATCAAAAAATACTTATCATTGCATGATTCCAAATAAATTGTGTTGATTTTGTTGGCATCAAAAGTTTAATTTGATTAAATAATTATGTGAAGTCGAATTCTAGTAGGAAATAATTTATTAAAATTATAAACATATTTCTTTGACCAGCAGTGATAACATTTTACTTTATTCCTAGTATAAATTTATATGTATTGATAATATATCAAAAGTACATATTATTTTAATGACTTTTCTAAATGTCAAAAAAGTTAACTCTCAACTAAATCATAAATGTAGATTCTAATACTGTCAGCAAACTTGATCCTCTCCATAGATCCTAAAGCATGCGTCAAGGGTTATCAAAATTAAGATTTAAGAAAAAGTCATTCCCTTACTTTCGGCGTTCATCAAACACTAATCAACAGTCATTAGTGAAGATTCACTCTAATTGCAGGCATTAACGCTAAACCTCTGAACCACGAAACTTTGTACTAGCTTTCTAGTGACGTTTCCCATATTTGGTTACCTAAGGATTTCCATCCTATTTTCTGGATGAATGCCCTTGCTATTGATATTATATCTCCTTATCCTGTTATTTTAGATTATATATTTATTTATTTTGTTTATCACCACGCCTTACTACCCCTTCGGGTTATACGCTTAAAGTACTAGTTACACTAATGGGTTAGGAATTGGGAAGGTTAAATATAGAGGATGTAAACCTGTATTTGCATGGAAGGAGAGTGTAAAACCATTTCAGGGAAAATACCTCCAGTTCACTCGAGCAAGATTCGAACCTCGATCTCCCCGTCCTCGGGAATCTAGCTCAACACGAAACCGGCGCGTTCGCTAACTACGCCACCGAGGCGGGTTGGATTATATAATTTGAGTGTGTGATAGTCAATGGTATTGGAACTAAAAAAATTATTATTTTAGTCTAGGAGTCAATAATACAGTACATGTAAAAATTGAACACGAGTATTATTAACGACTTTATCAAAGCCATAGGGTTGAGTAGGATGACTAAGTGAAAACTAACCCGCAATAGCGTGGAGAAGGGATATAAAAATAGTACACAGTTAAAAATCATCCACCAGTAGGCCTCACTCAACCCAGCCGGTATTTGAGCCGCAACGACCAAACTCAATACGACTCAACGATTTATACAATTAGTATCCCACCGTGGGTAAAAACAAAGTAATACGTAACGACGGGAACGTGATGGACGGTGTCACACTCGTCTAGTCTTGGATTTCATGTAACGGAGAGGTTGGGATTTCAATCACATCCAAGGTTTAGTAAGAGTTTTTTCTCTCTAAATGGCTTCTCACACTCTTCGACAAACCTGAGTATAATTCCACAAGAGTATAAGATTATCTAAATGGTATAAATATATAGATATCCCGTTCAGGTATTAATATGCGGTGTAAGAAAAAATAAGAATTAAAATGAGAAAACTGGGGAGCTCTCGCGTGGGAATAGCGACTATCCTAATGATCAACGTTAGTTTCGAGTTCTCTATGAAGCCATTCTGCGTTGTATCTTAACTTAACGCACTCGAGTACTCCGTGCACGATCACACTTCCGTGCATTCCAAGGAGCACGCACAACACACATCACTTTTATCTCGGCACAACGCATATCACTTCTATCTCGGCCCAAGGCACATCACTTCTATCTCGGCACTTTACCCCAACCAGACACAAGAGACAAATTGGTTTGTTTCTGTGAAGGGCTGTGAGATATGCACGTTGCTCTGATTGGTTGGTTCAAGATCAAATAAAATCTTCAGTGTTGTTTAGTGAACATTTTATTTAATCTTTTGCCAATTCTATTTTTGCTTTGACGTCTGTCTCGTACGAATTTTCTACAAACTGAGTGTATTTTATGAATAATATGAGTGATATAAAAGATAAACTAATACATATGATTAACATGATAGTTATTGTAATGTCGTGATTCAACCTTCGACTCAATTCCATCCAATATGTAAGTGAAAGTTTCCTATGACATTATTGTGCGTAACAATTCGTTATCACTTTTTGAGTTCGGTGAATAAAATAGTGAAATTATCCTAATCTTTGTCTCTTCCGATTGATGGGATATTTTACTGGTTAAGAAATAAAATTTTGCCGCTGCTGACATTTAATCACTATCGTTACTACTGATGCCAAATATATTTTTTCTTTTAATAAATGTTTTGAAAGTAAAATTAAAAATCTTTAAATAAAAAATAGTTTAAGAAACAAGGCAGTACGAATGCTCCATACAGAATGTTTTTCTCTAGTCGGTTACTAATTGCGATCTTCTCGGTGCACAGGCGGTTCCATGAGTGATGTGCGTTGTGCCGAGATAGGAGTGATGTGCGTTGTGCCAAGATAGATAGGAGTGATGTGCGTTGTGCCGAGATAGAAGTGGTGTACGTTGTGCCAAGATAGGTAGGAGTGATGAGCGATGTGTGATGTCTGTTATGCGAAGATAGGAGTGATGAGAGATGTGCGCACTCCTCAGCATGTACGTATCTAGACACCAATTTACAAAATCTAAAGAGAGGCTGAGAAAACGAGATGTTAAACCTACGAAACGTCTATTTTACTTGTTGATAACATTTTCTCCTCCAAATTCGAGTCATAAGACTCACTCTTATTTGTGCATGGGCAGCATTTACGTACTTTTTAAGAAATACCTTTTTTATTGTTTTCTATTATAAATAAACATATATACTTCCAAAGGACTCTTACTCTACATCCTGGCAGGAAAATAGGCAATTTTCATGACTAAACCAAATTACCTGAGATGTAGACGATTAGTAAAAAACGTTTGCATAAAATTACAACTTCGAGGTAAAACAAAGGTGACAATCTAAAATTATTTTAGGAATTATTCAAACATTTATGGTTTTTATATCAATGTTATTTTTTTTAATTGGTCGAATATTTATTTGAAGTAATTAACGTTCATTTTCTGAACCGACTGATTATCTCACCACACGAGAGTTTCTATGAGCGGGGGGGAACGGGCCTACCAATTTTAACAGGATAAGGTATTTTCACATACCTTCCAGGTTTATTTTACGTGGCACAATCGACACGGGACCGACAGCTTTACTTCCCCTCCGAAGGATATTATGCTACAGTTTTTTTTATTGCTCAAGAAAAAAACCGTTGACCCCAGTTGGGTTTGAACCCACGGACATCCGAGTCATGAGACGAGCACTTTACCCCAAAACCACCGAGGTAAACCTTGTCAAATAAAACGTAAATTACCCGCCTCGGTGGCGTAGTTGGCTAACGCGCTTGTCGTGTTGAGCTCAACCGCTGAGGACGGGGAGATCGAGGTTCGAATCTCGGTCGGATGAACTGGGGGTGGTTTTTCTTAGATGGTTTTCCACTCTCACTCCACGCAAATTCGGGTTCACTTCCTCTATTTCAACCTTCCAAATTCCTAGTCCATTAGAGTAATTAGTGCTTAAAGCGTATAACCCGAACGGGTAGTAAGACGCGGTGCTAAATATTATAAAACGTAAATTTCTTACCACGGGAATCCCTATCTGTACTTACTATGACGTCGGAGTTGTGATGGTAGGGATTGCAAGTAAACGGCAGTATTTCTGTAGTTTTAATGGCACGATTTTTTTTTCGACACAATAAATAAACTATGTCTCCAGTTTAATTTAGTTCACATTGTAATTTAAAAAGTTATTAAATATCTGTCAAGGGCGTCCTAGAACTTTATGAGAATTTCTTATTTTCATTTAAAAAGTTTATCATCAAATGCTAATATGCTTACAACAAGTTTTCAATAAATGTTATATTACTTTGTGCAAAAAATTTAAAATGTGTTTCCACAGAAGCAATATTTAATAATTTTTTTTATATGAAAACTGCAAAAACACTAACCTTATCTCGCGTCCCCTTCCATCCCACCTTAAGGTGTAGCAGAAGGGAGCGCGAGTAATTTTACAGTTTTTATAACTATACATTTTTTTGACTCAAATAAATCAAATATTTCCCCAGTAGCAACATAGAGTTTAGATTTCTGCACATGCTAATATCAACATATCTTGAATATCTGTAAAGGGTGTCCTGGAATGTTGTCAACACTTTTGAAATAAAGAAATAAAGTTTTGACAAAATTCCAGGACACCCTTTACAGATATTCAAGATCTGTTGATATTAGCATGTGCAGAAAACTAAACTCTATGTTTTTATAGAAGAAATATTTGATTTATTTTGGCCAAAAAATTTCAATTATATAATAACTGTACAAATACTTGCGCTTCCTTCTGTCGCACCTTAAAACTCTGTAGCTTTGGCTAGAACAGGTCCTGTCGTCAGGAAAATCACCCGACACGATACTCTCCCCACACCCCTTGCAGTCAGTAATAAACTGCCTTGCGGCGCAGTGGCGCCAACCATCAAGTGTGGCCGAGCTCCGCAAACTACCCGGCGATTCGAAACGCGTCGTGGTCACATAAAGTGAGTAAAATGGTGGAGTGGGGAAGAGAAAGGGTGGGGGGGGGNNTGTAGGGCGGGGAGGAAGGGGTTAAATTGAATGCATCAACGCCAACGACTAATGGTTTACACTAGGGCTTCTATTTTATTTCTTGTCGGTTGATTTCACATTTGCCTCGCAGGGGGGGTAGTGTGTTGGTAACACAAACCAGCCTAACGGAACCAATTCGTATGAGTGCTGCTACCAGCTTTGGAGGAAAATATTTCTAACCACTTTTATGTCTGGAAATGGTTAGGAGAAAAAGTGTACTAAGACTATTTAAAGAATGATTTTTCTTGGCTAAATAAAATGTGGGTTTTTATCTTTGCTAAGGATGTTTTAAATTCATAATTATAAGTAATATAAAGTGATAACTAACCTGTTGCTTAGAAAACTAGTTACCTTATCTCAGGTTGTTTAATTTGGTAGTAAAAATTATTAATATTATGGATTAATTAAAAAGGTAAAATAAGGAGTTAAGATTGTAAATTCTTAAGATGGTAAAGCTATTATTATTATTAGCACCGCGTCTTACTACCCGTTCGGGTTATACGCACTTACTCTAATGTGTAATGGTAGGGTGATTGTGAGATGAAATGAAGGACCTACAGTTTAACGTGGAATCCGAACTACGGTGGAGGCCTGGCATTCCCCACATTCACAAGATAGATGTCTTGTCAGAGGTGAAGGAAGGGTTTGGTAAGCAGATAAATCTGTGCCGGGACCGAGGATTGAACCCCGGCCGCCAGCACAGAAGTCCGACACATTACCCCTAGACCGCCAGGTCACCGGTAAAGTTCAAAATTGATTAAATTAGTTATATGCTATATATCAAAATACTTGTCTTTTTAACGTTCATTTCTAAACCAATCTCCTAATTAGCCTCTGATAAACTTTCTGCATTTTTTTCAACAGCTCTCTTACTATTACCTAACAAAACAAAGTCATCTTAGTATTTATGTCAACTTCAAACCTTCTCTTCCCTTATGCATTAACCAAATATCATACGCTTAAGACTAGATTAAAAAGTAGTGGCGGGACATGTAATGCAAATGGGAGAATCTAAAATCTTGTTTGGAGTACTGACTGGTAAACCCAATGGGAAGAGCCCATTGGGAAGACCTTGACGCAGATGTGAGGATACTATTAGAATGGACCTTAAAGAGATAGGGTGTAATGAAGGGGACTGGATATAGCTAGCTCAAGATGGGACTGGATATAGCTAGCTCAATATGGGACTGGATATAGCTAGCTCAAGATAGGGATAAAATGTGTTGAGGTGGACTGGACAGAACTAGCTCAAGGTAGAGATGGGTGGTTTTTGCTTATAGCCCGAACGGGTAGTAAGACGCCGTGCTAATAATAATGATAGGTGGCGTACTTTTGTAAGTGTGTCAAAAAACTTTATATTTCCTAATGCCATAGAATAAGTTAAGTAATTATTAGTGTTATTTCATTTCTATTAATATTATCTATGAAAATATGAAAAGTGATAAATTGCAGATCAAACTTATGAATAAATGAAAATTATCTTAAAAACTTTTATGATTGTCAAAAATGTCCTTCCTTCAAACAGTATTTACAGCATTTGGACAAATAGTTATCATTTAAAGCAAATTGGAAAAGGGGCAAATTATCAATTTTTGTTGTGGTTTTCATCGAGCGGTTTAGTAACGCGATAATGAATCTGACAATCAAACTTGAAACGTATTTCTTTTTGATCAATTAAAACCTACAAGATACTTGACAAAATAAACGAACTATTTGTCAAGAACATTGAATGAATTCAAATGTAAAATTAATCACATTTTACTTATTTTCCTTGTCATCGGATAAATTCGATGTCATTATCCAATCGTGTGCGTAAAGTGAAGAGAGAGAGAGGAAATGCAATTAACAAGATATTAATTAACTCGCGTTTTCCAGTACACAGACTGCGGATGAATGGTCATTTGTTTGATATGAAGATCATGGTATTTACATTGGTAACTTATATGGTCTAATATACATTTAGTAACTATGGGTTGTGTAAAGTCATGAAACCAAATTTTGAATATGGCTGTTCCTAGATACGTCCTAGACAAACAATCTAATATGATAAAGAGAGCTGTTGATATTTTAGGTAATATGTTTGAAATTTTGAGCCGTGGGATGGAAGAATATGCGAGAAAAAAACCAGTGTAGTTTCAGTTAATATGGCAAAACGTTTTTTTTGGCCAAAATAAATAAAATATTGTTTTCTTCACATGGTAGTAGCAACAGTTCCAGAATATCTGTAAAAGGTGTCCTAGACTTTAATGACAACTTTTTCTCTTCATTTAAAAAGTTTCTCGTCTAATGACGCTATGCTCATGATGGATAATCAAGAAATGATGATATTAACATGTGAAGGAAATTAAGCTATGTTTGTACTGGAGCAATATTTGATTTATTTTAACCAAAAAATGTTTTGCCACAAAAATTGCAATTACCATTTCTCTCGTCCCCTTCATTCCCACTTTAAGACTTTACTTTAATATCTTTTAGCACAATCTATCGCTTAGCGAGGACAATGCACGTTTAGATCTTGAAATCTAATAGGTTTACCTTGAATGGTTCCAGTAAGGCTTAATTTATAAGATATGGCCATAGTGTTGTAACGGGCTAATCTGGCTTAGCCCCGTTCAAGTGTAAAACACGAATATTTTTGTGGTACAAGCAAGTCGTCAAGAGTTAACAAATTAGATACTAGTGTTGAATGCTACGCCAGTTACATTTGTTTGTTTATTTACATACCTACTTCACCGACTCTTCCGTCGAGTCTGATGCCCCGCTGAAAACAACAACATCGAGAGAACTGGCCGAGCATGACCCCAGGCAAGAACTCCGCGCCGGACAACCAACTACAGTCAACTGAAAGCTCCGTGAACGGTGTTTGCCGACGCGAGTCATTGTTCGAGAATAAGAAGGACGTTTTTCCTCTTCTCTTCACCCCATCACGTGGGGTTCTCATACTATATATTCTCTGGGCCACTTGGAAGAAAGATAGAACACTGCAGGACACCATCAGCGCCGTTGGCATACTACGCACTCTCGTCACGTCGACTAATTTATCATATCAACGTAGGCTTACAGTTCAGGGAAATGGATCCACTGGACAGGAACAAATTACTAAATTTGCCTATTGTACGACAGAATGTATCACGTAAACTTCAAGTTAGAAGTTAAGAATGTATCAAGTAAACTACAAGTTAGAAGTTAAGGATGTATCACGTTAACTTCAAGTTAGGAGTTAAAGATGTATCGAGTAAACTTCCAGTTAGATGTTATAGATGTATAGAGTAAAACCTCCAGTTAGATGTTAGAGATTAGGATTAGCTTATTTCATGGCTAGATGAATAGGATAACTTACTTGTTAGGATTAGGTAATAAACCGTGTCGATATTGAGACACTGATGTAACTCAAAGGTAGCTTGCCAGGGAAAGAGATGGTTCAAGTTATATGGAGGCCTGGGATCTATACCTAGTTAGGTATTTTTGTCAATCCTACGCACTTGTGTTAAGTGGGTAACCTGTGGGCCGTTCATGCTTCTCAAGATTGGCCCGCGGTTCATCTTTGTTATTAAGCAGTAATACTCCCCTTTGGAGTATACAGCTCATGAGCCATTTCTGCCCCTTTGGCACGGCTGGAGCAGTCATTATTTACTTGTATATATGTTGTGATATTGACCGCCCGTTGGGTGATCAAATTGTGGGACGTGTTCCCGACCGGCCATGGCCCGTAGATTTAAATATACCCATGTAAGTTGGTTGATCCTCTTGTAAGGGGTTTGCTCCGTATTCAGGGCGCTCATATGTAACTGGACTTGAACTTGCCCTATGTAAGTCATAACTAAACGTGCGCGGCCAACACGCCTTGTGATTTAGGGACCAGTAACGTAACTCAATTGTCTGAGTTAGTCCTTCTGGCGCCTCACGCCCCTTGTTGGCCTAGACTTAGGCAATGCTACCTCATATCTTATTTAGTTAGTATAGACAGTTCTTATTGAGATTACGTGCTAAATATTGTTCAGGTATCATGTTTTATTAAATTGCATTACTTCTATTTACATACTTTTTCTTTATATTTCTGTATATGTGTGTATGTGCACCCCTGGGACTACTAAAGTTGATGTTGGTGAAACCACTAACGACGACTAACACATAATTAAACCAAAACTCTTTCGGTGCAGTGTAATCCGCCCAGGAAAAACTGATCGGTCCCGTCCAAGATTTATCTGATTACCAAACCCTTCCTTCACCTCTGACAAGACATCTTGTGAATGTGGGGAATGCCAGGCCTCCACCGTGGTTCGGATTTCACGTTAAACTGTAGGTCCTCCATTTCATTTCACAACCACCCTACCATTACATATTAGCGTAAGTGCGTATAACCCGAACGGGTAGTAAGAC
Organism: Timema douglasi; assembly: GCA_901482245.1. Lineage (NCBI taxonomy): Eukaryota > Metazoa > Arthropoda > Insecta > Phasmatodea > Timematidae > Timema > Timema douglasi. The sequence goes on along the minus strand of CABEEJ010005516.1, from coordinate 16,632 downwards.
GAGGTGCTAATAATAATAATAATAATAATAATAAACTGATACCATTAGGAAGGGGTGAAATAGGACCTGAAAAATAGCCTATCTTTTGCAGTTTTTGGTTCAAACTTTTGTTTTTTTCCAAAATATAAAACAATCTTTCTCCAGTAGAAACCACGAGTTTAATTTTCTACACGTTGTGATATAACATTCAACAGTTGTTGGATATCTGTCATGAGCAAAGCGGCATTAGATGAGAAACCTTTTAAATCAAGAGAAAAGTTGTCATTAAATTTCAGGATACTCTTGAATGATATTCAAGAATTTTTGTTATCATCATGTGAAGATAATTAAAAATCCACGTTTCTAATGGACAATTATTTTATTTATTTTGACAAAAAAAAAAGATTGTCTATAAAAACTTCAAAAACACTTACCTTTTTTAAAATGGCCTTCCACTCCACCTTAAGTTATACGGAGTGTACCTACTATTGGGATTTGAACCCTGACCTTACTGTCACCGGAAATGCAGTATATTGTGAGTGAGATGCCTTGGTTCGTGTGATTACGAATAAGGGTAGCTTTGTAATAACGATGACATGATTTGAGTATAGGTGCGAAATGATAGTTTAAATTGATTGATATTAGTATTTTAGGATCTACGTAGCTGTAATAAAATAGTTTCATATCTGATTAATTTTTCAACGCATCTTAGTACCCGTCAGGGATATACGCATATATAAATTAATTGCGTTAGTGTATTAGTAATGAGTAAGGTACAATTCAAAGTACCTGTACCTACATTTGTGTGGAGGGAGATAGGTAAACCATTTCTGGAAAAATCTAATCTCAATTCACCCGACCAGGATTTGAACTCTGCTTTACCTATCACCGACAACTCAAGTCACAAGAGTGACGCTTTAGAGTTTAGACCGTTTGACCACCATCGGGTCATAACTAATTTAAAGTATTTTATTGCAATCATTGTATATGACATGATTTTTAACTCATGATTTACATACCATGCATGTACTGTATATATAATATATATATATATATATGTTTATCTGTACTATCATAATTATCATTAATATCTATTTAAAATAGTGAGTGAAATAACGTTGATTTTAAAATTTATGTCTTTTGGAGCGTTGAAACTCAATGCAAAGATTAAATTCTCTCTTAATATTTAAATTGTGACTTCTTATTATAAGATAGCCCAGTCATCATCAACTGTTTCCAGCGTTTGGCTGGATCACCCCATCTTCCTCTATCCTTCCATCATTCTTCTCGTTTCACTTGCACACTTTATGTTATCTGCTCCTCCCATATCTTTCCTATATTTAATTTCCATCTATTTCTTTGGCATCCTCTCCTTCTCCATTCTCATTACGAGCTCATACCATCTCAATCTTGCTTCCTCTACTGTCTCATGTACTCCAACATCCTCATTACATGACCATCACATCTTAGTCTTGCTTCCTCTACTATCTCATGTACTCCAACATCCTCATTACATGACCATTACATCTTAGTCTTGCTTCCTCTACTATCTCATGTAATCCAACGTCCTCATTACATGACCATTGCATCTTAGTCTTGCTTCCTCTACTATATCAATTACTCCCTGTACCCCAACTCTTTCCCGGATAGCTTCATTCCCATGGCCTCCTCTTTCCTAGTCGCTCTTACATTCATTGTCCATGTTTCTGTTGCATATATGACTATGGGTACAAAGTACGCCCTGTATGAATTAGTGTTCACCCTAAAATGAAGTCAAAGACACCATCCTTTTATTATGAGCAAAAAGAAATGATTATATATAATGTAAAATTAGTTAATTTTCAACAATATTTTACGTCAATTTGCCACTGCTTTAAGGTTAAGGGGTCCGCTTTGGTAAGTCAAAAATTGCCACGCAAAAGTACAGCTCTAACGCAATATTTAAATTCTACGACACGTTATTTCAAAATATGGTTCACGCCTAAATAAAGTCAAAAGATTCCAGTGGGGCTCTTCATCCTCAATAATCCTATAGTTTGAGTTTTAATAATAGAAAAAAAATCGATAAAAATGCAATATTACCTCATTCTTAACGACTTTTTAATCATATTTACCGCGTTATGAGACTAGGCTTGGTGAAAAGGGGGCTCTAGACTTAATCTTCCTCTTAAAAAATATAGTCGTTTTTTAAACGCTTACAACATACAATTTTAAGATAGTTAAATGTTTATTTTATACAAAATCAAACTATTCTCTGAAAATATATTTTATTTTTATTAATTCGATATTTAGTAAAAAGAAAATCATGATTAAAACCAACCCACCTCGGCGACAGCATGGTCAAAGGTGTTACTCTCGCAATAGATTAGACTGTTGAAGACGGGTAGATCGGGGTTCGATCCTGGCCGGGTGCACTCAGGTTTCTTTCCTAAGTGGTTTTCCTCTCCCCCTCCATGAAAATGCGTGTTTACTACCTCTAATTTGAAACAAAGAGGTAATACCTTTTTGTAAATTAAGACTTATTTTAAATACACATTTGTTTAAGAATATACACAAAATAAGTAAATATTTGGGCTTCACGCTGGTTTAAATGAATATATTTCCAAAGAGGAATCTCTTTGTGCACTTTATAAAATTAATGACAGGATTTCCGAAAGTGAATATATTCCTTAACCCATAATAAATATTTTAAATCTATGAATACAACAAACTTATTTATTCTATCTCATTTTCTTAAAATCCCCTCCAATTTTGATACCTTACGTATCATCGTACATTTGAGTTGAGTTGCATCTTTGGGGTTCGGATCCCGTTTTATTGTACAAAAGGTGTGTTTTTTACTTCTAATAAATTGCCTCTTTCCTGCCACACTAATGCCAGTACATTTAATATGAATTATATAGTATTCTTCCCTAACCTATTAGGGTTGTTTAGTTACGATATACCAGACTGGTATAAGACGCGGTACAAACAATAAAAATCACGGGGGAAAAAAAGGAATATGTAAAAAAAAAACTCCACGGCGTGAGCCCACAAGCGAGCTATACCGACAGAGCGACCGCCATCATTTCCAATGATAATACCAACATTTGCGGATAGAGGGTGTCATGTTGTCAGCACAACGAGGCCTCTGGCCATTAATCTCAAGTTGTCTAGACCGGAGCTACTAATTCTTTATTCAAGTAGCTCCTCAAGAGGCTGAGTTTGACCCTGTTCTAAAACTATTGCTTCACAGGAAAGTTCTGGAAACTCCAGGGATTGAATCCGGGACCTCTGGATCTTTAGCCAGGAACTCTGACCACTAGACCACAGAGGTGTTTACAAATTTATAAATCATTACCAAAACGACAGTGAAACATTTCCTTATAGTTTACCTCAATTTAAGTTGTAAAATGAGTTATCTATTCTAAGAAACTTTTCATGTGACTTAGCTCGTAACTTTGTTTTATATATATATATATATATATATAGTGATGTTACTATTTCAAAAACACCTGCACAAGAATAAATTATTATAATCTTGCCATGCACATAAACACAAAAATATAGAATATATGAAGAAGACTTTTAACGTCATAAAAAAAATACCCTTTATACAAGATAAAAACTTTCCTGAGAAGGTTTTGAAACTTTTTTTTCCTCTTGTATATTCATCTAATAAATCTTGCGAGAGAATACTGCTTAAGACATTATGACGTGATCTTACCTAATATTAAGAGTACACATATCATCACTACTTTGTCCTCATACTTTAAGAGTGACTTGAGTTAAGAAGAACTTATCTGCTATTGAGATGAAAGTAAGAAGTTTTAAAGTGAAAACTTTGTGTGCCTTCTTTCGAACCTTTTCCTTCACCCCCGCACCCTTGCCCACGAAATTTTTCGAAGTCTCTTTAAAAAAAAAAGTTTACTTCTTACTTTATGTCTTAAAATGTTATGCATGGCTGAATAGATTTTGGTAAAGAAATGTAATGTATAACTTACTTTTTTTTTTGTTATACGAGCATATCAACAAATTATTCATTACGTTTTAAAAAAAAATTTAGCGATGTTATTGGCGGAATATTTGTAAAAATAGTCTTGACAGGATCTTCATTGTTAAGACTTAGTCGAATACGCACCCTCAAAATAGGAAAAAATTGTTTATTGAGGGAGGAAAATATTATAGCTTTATTTTACTACATACAAATATCAGTTGTACAATATTTCCTTCTTGAGTTTAACCAAGTCATATGTTGTTTGGACAGATATTTGATTTTCATTACGTATACATATTATTATTATTATTATTAGCACCACGTGTTACTACCCGTTCGGGCTATACGCACTTACGCTAATGTGTAATGTAGGGTGATTGTGAGATGAAATGAAGGACCTACAGTTAACGTGGAATTCGAACCACGGTGGAGGCCTGGCATTCCCCACATTCACAAGATGTCTTGTCAGACGTGAAGGAAGGGTTTGGAAATCAGATAGATCTGTGCCGGGACCGAGGATTGAAACCCGGACCCCAGCACAGATGTCCGACACCTTACCCCTAGACCACTAGGTAACCTATAAATAGTATTTATTGCCTTATGAAAGGTAAGTTTCACTATAATGTGATAGTAAGCTTGCACATCTCGGTAACATCATTCGTGACCCAGTAGCCCAGTTTGTGGAGATACTAGCCAGTACTAATGTACCGTTGCCCAGGGGACGCCTGAATGTACTAATCGTACATCCTTTCCATGGGGGCTCTTCACATGTCTCGATAAGATGATGGTGATAGTGAGTATGAGGATGTGGAACCAGTGATAAACATCTAACTTAAACCAAACTAACCAAACCCCGGTGAACGTTGGTATAGTCCCCTTTTCGGGAAAAATACCCAAGGTACCAGGCGTGAATCGAACCAGGGACCCCCAGGCTCATAGCCAGGTGCATTGACTATTAGAGCATAGGGTCGGTTAGTATGATGTAGTAAAGTGATATAGTTATGCTATGTAAGTCTACAGGACGTACATGAGATAGTAAAAGAAGCAAGGTTGAGTTGATATGGTCAAGGAAAAGAAGGAAATATCAGTGAGAATGATAGGATTGAAATATGTAGGGAAAAAAGACCGCAAGGGAGACCAAGAGAAATATGGAAGGAACGGATAACAGAAAATATTCAAGGGAGAAGAAAAGAATTATGAAGATTAAAGTAGAAAGAATCGTGGAAGGATAGAATAATAATAATAATAATATTTAGCACCACGTCTTACTACCCGTTAGGTTTATACGCTTTAAGTACTAATTACTCTAATGGATTAGGAATTGGGAAGGTTGAATTAGAGGAAGTGAACTCATATTTGCGTGGAGGGAGAGTGGAAAACCATTTAGGAAAAACCACACCCAGTTCACCCGACCGAGATTCGAACCTCGATCTCCCCGTCCTCAGCAGTAGAGCTCAACATGACAAGCGCGTTAGGCAACTACGCCACCGAGGCGGGTTTGGAAGGATAGAGGAAGATGGAAGCATTTTTCTAAACTGGCTTGACCACTGGCTGGAAATTAGTTGATGATGTATGTATGTATGTATGTATGTATTATTATTAAATGTATTTAAATAACACTTTCTGAACCGACTTATCAGCACACAAGAATTTCTATGAGCGAGGGCGAAAGGGTTTATCATTTTTGCCAGGAAAGATATGTTCACGTACTTTTCAGGGTTATTTTACATGCCACAATATATATGGGACAGACGGCTCCACTTCCTATCCAAAGGAGGTTGTGCTACGGATATTTTATTTCTCAAGAAAAACCCATTGACCCCGGCTTGGTTTGAACCTATAAACATTGAGTCCTGAGGTGAGCAATTTACTCCTATACCACCTAGTTTGACGATAAACTTAATCATTATCTTAAGTGTCATCAGTTGGAAATATGTTAATTGTGTGAGGCCATTTAGATATATCGTATGGTTCACTTAATTAAAGTTAATGTTTTTTGATTAACTGATATTCACATATTTTGAAAAATGAAAAAAATGACACCTGGACACAAGAGCAGGACACGGGAACAGAACACGGGATTTTTGGTTTAGTACGCCAATGCTCTAACCACTGATTCATCCAGGAATCGTCCCGTGTCCAGGGTCATTCTTCACTCATATTATAAGGCAGAGTCTATGATGGACGTGTGGAAATCGTCGGCTACAAATGTGTGATTTTAGAAAGATCTCGAGCTATCAGATAACGCATCCACCTTCGACTCGGTATTTGGCTTATTGCAGCCATTTTTACAATTATAATAATTGTAAGGGCTTGCATAATAAGAATCAAATACCCAAAGCTATTATTTATGCTTTTAGTGAGGATTAATTCAGCAGCAATAAGCCAACTCCGCGTCGAAGGTGGCTGCGTTATCTGATAGCTCGTGATTTTAATTTTTTCTAAATCACACATTTGTAGCCGACGATTTCCGCACGTCCATCATAGACTCTGCCTTAAAATATGAGTGAAGAATGATCCTGGGCACGGGACGATTCCTGGATAGCTCAGTGGTTAAAACATTGGCGTACCAATCCAAAAGTCCCGGGTTCGATTCCTATGGGAAAATGCTTCCATCTTCCTCTATCCTTCCACGATTCTTCCTACTTTAATCTTCATAACTCTTTTCTTCTCCCTTGCACGTTCTCTCTTATCCATGTCAATTTTCAGAATATGATATTTAGATGGAGTAATCCTCCTAAAAGCGTAAAAAATAGCGTTGGCTAATTGATTCTTTGATGTTCACATGTTTATTAAGTTCTTGACTTTGTTAAAAGCCGCTGGTTTGGGTATTTCTTATGCCGTGCCTCATTTCAAGATCTCAACTATACCTAGTATATTGCGCTGTACCAATAATATAGCTTTGTATTACTCTACTAAGCTGTTGTTTAAGTATACTATTCCGTTCACTGACCTAATATTGTTAGTTTTTAACTTTTATATGATTTAAAATTATAGTCTTCTAAAACGAATCAGACTCGGTGCCAAGCGTCGTTTGATGTAAAAAAGGAGCACTTATTATAGTATTTTTTTAAAGAATCTAATTAACTGTAATTTTACAATAGCCTTAAAGATGATATATTGGTGTTGACATTCAAGAAGCAATTAGTTAATAAGCTTAAAGAAAAATATAAGCCTTTGCAAGTTTATTTATAAGTAAAAACGTACTAAAGGACGTAATCTACTATTTTAAATAATGCAGAATACAGAAGTATAAGCTTTCAATCTTTAACATCCAATATAAAGATTTAAATATAAAATACAATGCGTTAATCAGTGCTGCAAAGATAGAAACTGCTTTTTACTTTCTCTCGACATCTCGGAGAGAATATATTGTGTTTGTAAAAAAAATTATCGAAATCGAGATTTTCATAAGAGTTTACGTTTCATGACCCCCTGAAATCAAAAAAGTTGTTTTCGCAATGTTGTCTGTCTGTCTCTCGGGCTAGAGCAGAAAATATTTTGCTGATTGGGTCCCCCCAAATTTTTTTTTTTAATTATACATCTAACCCTAAAATTAAGGGTAGTTTACTGAAGGGCAAAAAGAGAAAAAAGAGAATTTTTAAAAGAATTAACTACAACTATTTTGATTAAATTTTATACACTGTTTATCATTATAAACCAGATGGAAATTCTCATATTTTCTTATAAAAATGACAGTGTACTTTTAAGCACCGTCCAGACCTGAATAGAACAACGAACACGAACATGTTCGCCACAAGTGTGGACGGTTTTCCGAACACAAAATTGTAACAACATGTGTTCGTTGTTCTGTTGGCCATCGATCCACCAGTTGTCAATTTTTGCCCGTCTCATAAAAGGATGTTTATGTTCGGTCTTGTTCTAATCTTGACGCCTCCACGAATATTTACGCGAAAATTTCCCCAAACATAGTGAACATGTTAAATTAATAATAATTATTATTATCTCATTATTTTAGCATATTGAAGAATAATGTAATGGTCAAAATAAGTGAAAATTAAGCTCATAGAGCTCTACAAGTCACACCAGGTAATCTGGAACCCTTAAGATTTAGATCACTATAGTGAAATAAAAAACAGTATGTGTGGAGAAGATTGGGTCCGTATTAGAAAGGGATGAAACGAGTGCAGTATTATTATTATTATTATTATTATTATAATTATTATTAGCACCGCGTCTTACTACCCGTTCGGGTTATACGCACTTACGTTAATGTGTAATGGTAGGGTGATTGNGGGTGATTGTGAGATGAAATGGAGGACCTACAGTTTAACGTGGAATCCGAACCACGGTGGAGGCCTGGCATTCCCCACATTCACAAGATGTCTTGTCAGAAGTGAAGGAAGGGTTTGGTAATCATATAAATCTGTGCCGGGACCGAGGATTGAACCCCGGACCCCTAACACAGAAGTCTGACACCTTACCCCTAGACCACCAGGTCACCACGAGTGCAGTAAAAAAAATGGAAAGTTTGTTAGCCGCCCTTAGAAAGGAAACATAAGATACCATCGTTACAGGACAATATAAGAAATTATATAATATATTATAATATATAATTGAAACAACCAACTATGGGAAAACGCTGTGAATATGTTTTTTTAAAGTTTGGACATTCGGCCACAACGAACAGAACAACGAATATGAACATTTCCACGAACATAAAAATTTAAAATCGCTTCATCAATAGTCAAATTTTATTATTTCCTATTAAAAGTTATAAAATGTATTAATAACAAATCTTTTGAATCTATTTCCGTTCCGAATAAATATCAATAATCGTGAACAATGGTCTAAGACGTCACTCTCGCGTTAGAATGAACTGCTGCTGACGGGGAGATTGGTATTCGAATCCTGGTCGCGTCTACTGGGGGTGGTTTTTCCTAAATATTTTCCCACCCTTATTCCATAAAAATGCGGCTATATTGCCTCTAAAATAAATACCGATGATGGGAGTCGCTATGATATTTTTTTCGCGCCCTCACTCATGAAAAGGAAACTTTGATTTTTCCGGTAGGGGAAATCGTCATCACTGCCACCGGCAATTTCATAGGTGTAGAACTCTTGAGATTAATTATTATGTGTATCAAATAATATAACTGTATCTACTGGAGCTATATTTTATTTAGTTTCGCAAAAAAACAACTCAATATGGGTCCAATTTAATTCTTCTTTAAAGTAGTTTATTTTAAAGTAGCCTTACACCTGTCAGAAAAAGGCCTAAGATATCACGAACAGAACTTAACCATTTATTTGCATGTGAAACAAAATTGTTAGTTAAAAATGTATCCGCAAGCGCGGTCATCATAGCTCACAGAGCGTGACCATTACCACCGAGATATTGTCAATCTGCTCCAGCCATTATGATCCTCCACGATACCGTCACTTCACATGCATCACCAATCCCGTCGATAAGGATTATGACCTCAGTCCACCCTTTCAAATACCTAATCAAAGCCACTATGCGAACACCCCCCTCTCCTAGAATGATTAAAACTGGCCTCATAAAATAGCGGCAACGAACCCCCCCTACCCTCTCCCATTTCTAATCCAGTCATTTCACTCAAATCTACAAATACTTCTAGTTCAGATGGTTATTACAAACGCATCGAGTAAAAAGCCTCTATGGCTCTATTATAAGGTCACACCGGAGGTGAAATTTAATCACAGCAGTAGCTACACAACCTCTACGGTTGCTTGTTATCAGACTAGCGTACCTCAGCCAACCCTCTTCCCCCTCCTGTCACACATACAACCCCAGAAAAAAAACCCCACCGACTCAACCCATAAATGTATGAGAAAGAGAGCTAATTCCGCCAAAGGCTATTATCAATTAATTAGTATTACAAGCAGGCAGGCAGACAAGGTTCCCCTGCAGAGTCATCGCGAAAGCTCACACAGGCACACACACACACACACACGGGTTGATTACCATCGTAAACCAATAACACACCACGAAACAAAACCCCATGTTTTGTTGATGTCTCTTGTTTTACAACCACGACTTTGGGACCTAAAACTGTTACCATATATATAACGTGCGGTAAAAGCATATTTACCCAAGGATTTTTTTTAACACCTTTATATGAGAGTTATTAAAAAAAATGTGTCTCCGTTGTTATTTACTATTATTTACTTGAGTGGTTTTTTTTTCGTAGCAGTTGTCTATCCTGTCGCCTTTAAAGGTGCTATGAAACGGGACGCGAGTGCAAGTAAATATTTTTGCAGCTTTTATTGAACAAAAATATAATTAAGGATATAGGTTTAGAGGTGAACGCTGAAAAGAATGAATATATTATCGCACAGAGAACACATATTGAGAACGATAATTTGGAGATTACTGGTAACAACATATCATTTTTGACAGGGTTGACGAGTTAAAATATTTAGGAACACTTTTAACTAAAGTAACCCCATGGATTCTTTGGTGCTGACTGACAGCTCACAGCTGACTTCTGACAGTCAACATTTAGGTATATACCTAATTTGGTCTGGTAACTTTTAAAAGCTTTCAGCTGTCAGTCAGCACCAAAGAAGCCATGGGGCTACTGTAGCAATCACGATATAAGATTGGAAACTAAGAAAATAATATAGCAGGGAAGTGCATGCTACTATTTGGGTAGTAAGTTGTTAAAATTTGTCTTTCTTTAAAGGAATGTAAAACTTAAAATTTACAAAACAATAATTTTGTCGGTTGTTCTCTATGGGTCTGAAACGTGGACTCCTACCTTACATGATGAAAATAAATTTAGGGTGTTAGATAACAAGGTTCTTAGCTAGATATTTGGTACAAAAAGGGATGAGGCTACTGGGGGGAAGATGAGGTTACATAATGATGAGTTACATACCCTGTACTCATATCACTACATGGTTAGAGTAATCAAGTCTCGTAGATCACGGCGGGCAGGACATGCACCGCGAATGGGAGAATCTAGAACCTTGTTTGGGGTACTGACTGGCAAACCTAATGGAGAAGACCCTAGACGCAGATGGGGAGATAGCTTTCGAATGGACCTGAAAGAGATATGGTGTAATGAGGTGGACTGGATATAACTAGCTCAAGATAGGCGTAGGATGTGGTGAGTTGGAATGGATATACATAGCACAAAATATGGATAAGTTGCGTACTTATGTAAGCGCGGCAATGAACTTTCAAGTTCCCAGTGACGTAAGTAAGTAAGTATCTTGAGCATCCTTTCAAATTAAATTATTTTACATAATTGGTAACGCTTTTGATTTGAATACACCATTATTCCCAACGCTACTATAGCTATTTTTTTAACAAATAATATTCATAAAAAAATATATTCGATAACGAATACACCAGCACGAAAAAACAACCTCAACATCTCCCCCAACTCTTGAAAACCAAGTCTAAATTTAGAGAGAAAGAGGGTTGGCCTAAAGGTATCGTCAGGTAAAATCAATACCAGGCTAAAACTTAGGTCATCTTCTGCTTTCCCCCTTCCTTCCCCGCCTTACCCATCATCAAGTTCACTTCGGGCCAATTTGCGTCGCACGTCTCTCCCAGCAGTACAAGGTGTAGGTAACTTGAAAATGAAATGGGGGGTGGGTGGGGATTGGGGTAAACTTTGAGCAGACGTGCGTGTTTGTGTGTGTGTGTGTTTGTTATGTGTGCTTGTCACTTAATGGCTCAACTTGCGTCGGCAATATTTCCTGGTTTAACAACGTACATTTAGTAACACGGGGAGTTGAGTATTTAGTTTAACGGAGCTGGAAAATGGTGGATATAATGCATCCCGAAAAGCCCTCAGCCCCTTTTACACACTATATTCTTCCACGATAAAGATTTTCCTTATTTAGAATGGTGTCCTGCCACTTGAGATTTTTTTTTTTGCTTTGTTAAAATTAATTGTGCCTGCAGCAATAAAAGCAATATAGAATTAATAAATGCTTTTAATGAGGGGAGGAGGGGATACATCTTAAATTAAGGTGATAACTTATCCCAGATTTTTTTAAATCATTCCTAAAAATTAAATTAAAGTTCCCTGTTTAATTTTATCCCCTATTTTTAAAATATAAATTCATTAAATTTGAAATTGATACAGAGTAAGTGAGTACATTCCAATCTAGTAGAAATGTGTGATGACTGGAAGAAAAGGTTACGTAAAAAATGTTTTAAAGTATTTGCTAAAAAGTTTAATGAAACACATGGCAGCAATGCACATCTTATCTTATTCAATAATTACGTTTTTCATAACTTTTAGCTTATACTGTGCGCAGGCTGTCTCAATTTTTATGCGCCTTATCATACGTTTTCATTATATTATTTAGTATTATAATATATATTATATTCAGATTGTATATACAATTTCTGCCTCCTCCATCAGTTCCTAAAATTCTCTTCTTTCCTTCAAGTAAGCCAATATTTTAATCCTCTTCCTAGTAATAATAAAAATAATAATAATATCCTTAGAAGGAACTATCTTCTGCACGTGATAGCAGGCAAGGTTAAGAAAAATCGAAGGAAAGAAGAGAATTATGGAAGTCGAAAGAGGAGGCCGAGAACAGGGCGTATTGGCGATCTAAGCTCACTGACAAAATGTATGGACCTGTCGTGAGACAGAACACATAATCATGATAATCAGGTGCTCTTGTCTTAACAACAAGTCTATTCGTAGCGTCAGTGAACTTAAGACATTCAATTACCACTGTCCTCCGCCTCCTAGTTGAGCTTCCAGAATTTCATTATTTCCTTGAGATAATCCAATATTTGAATTCTGCTCCTTCTTAAGCTCCTCTTTCCCTCAACTTTTCCATCTATAACGTCGTGCAGAAGACAGTTCCTCCTAAGGATGTGTCCAATCCAGTTTGCTTTGTGCCGAAGGATCACATCCAAAATGGTTATCTTCTCCCCCACTCTTCTTAGGACTTCATTTGTCACCCTGTCTGTCCATCTGATCTTCTCGATTCATCTATAATATAAACAGCATATCTATTTTACATATTCAAGTATGTAAGCCTGTCTTCGTAAGGGAACTTTTGCTCATTTAAGATAACTATAAGCTAATTAAATGAAATAATTGGCTAATATATATATATATACATATAATAAACTAGCATCATAATTTCCCAAAATGCAATATGTTTTACCAAGATATACCACCATAATTTGGTTATTTTCATTGATGTCTAAAACAATGTTCTACGTTAGTTTTATCAATTTAGAGCGCTTACATTTCCAATTTTCAGTTCTGGAATTCTATTTATTCAGACATCATTCAATTATATGGGAAAGCATATTTACTAACATGCTTTGTTACAATTTTATTTCACAACAAGAATTTTTTTTTTCTATTGACTTGGAAAATTTTGAGAGCCTATTTCTTAGAACAAATTTTGAATATCAAATTCTCAGTATTTTTCGATTTTTATTATTGGGGCGATTATACAGGAGACTTGCGAGTATTTAAACTTTCTAGTATACTTACAAACATTTGTTGTATTCGTTTTTAAGTTCTTAGCTTTCTTTCACCCCAGATTTTAAATTTTAAAGTAAAAAAATCTTTCATACTTCATAGCTATTTGCAAAGTTTTAATTTTATTATATACTAAAAGGTGTTTTATTCTATAATTTTGCAAATTTATTCTCATACTTAATTTTAATACCTAAACACCCACAGTCCCATTTTGTAAGTTCAAAAGTTAAAAATTATGAGCTTTTGGTTTGGTCTCTTTACTATCTCACCAAATTTCAATTTTTTACCTCACCAATAAATGGTTGATAAGTTTAATTTTGGAAAATTCCAGCCTAGCCCATTTCCCATAACCTCATTTTGAAATTTAAATATTCAATCTCTTATGGTTATTTGAGTTGGACACCAAATATTTCGTTTTTATACCTACCAAATTTATTTCCATTTTAAGGTCCTTCATATTTAAATTTAATGATGTACAGACCTTTATTACTGTTTGGGGGGTAGTGGGGGTTTCTTACGCCTGCCCGAAAAATGTCAATGCTATACCAACTGATGAATAGTTAATTCTTTTAGGTTTTGCAGTTTGGAATCCCCCATTTTCCTGTTTTAACCATCGCCCCACACATTAGGATAAAATATTTAACACTAAATTCATTATTTGGTGCATTTCTTCTACATTCCTGACACACTTTAGTTTTCTACTTCATCCCTTTATTTAATTACATGCCCCCCCCCCCCCCCC
>CABEEJ010005515.1:0-49249 GCA_901482245.1 Timema douglasi | reverse complement strand
AATACAACACCAGCTAGAGGTTCAAAACGATGAATAAAAACTCCAACACAACCTCTATCCTACCAATTAATTAATTAACAATAATTCATAATTAATCAGCAAGAATCAACCTGTCAGAGTTGCTCGGCCAGGGAGGAGGGAGGGGAGGAAGAAGGGTAGGGGCTTAGGAGGGCCAGATGGGAGGGGCTTAGGGGGACCAGAGGGGGAGGGGCTTAGGTGGACCAGAGGGGAAGGGGGAAAACCAACAGCCAATCAGAGAGCAGGAGGCGGGGTCACGTGACCAAATCCAGCCAATCAACGACGGGGTCAAATTGATTTAGGTGTGCGTTCCCACTACTTAAATCTTCTTAAGATTCGGATGGATACCTACTATATAACGACGTTAAAGTTGTTTACTCTATTGCTTAGAAAATATGCATAGTAACAAAATGATTTTTTTATTATATTAAACTTGTAAATTTAAAATTAACTATATCTATAAAAAAAAACTTTTTTCCAATAAGACGTAATTTCAATTAACTTTAAGTTAAATAAAACACGAAATACAAGAATATAGTTTTTGAAGTTATCATATTATAATAGAGAATAAGATAATGTTCTATAATACACGACGAATATTTATAGTACAATAATTGTTAAAAAAATTGTTTTTTTTATATTAAATCATGTCTAAACTGTTGAAAAAGTTCAGTAGCTGCTTGTTAGAATGCTCTTTCTTCGGAAGCAACTCTCCCTCTCCTCCCCAACCCCTTTTTGACCAACATTATCTTTTCATCTGCTTTTTTCTGTGAGCCATGCTACTCCCCCTTCCCTTCCAACATTTATTTCTCCTTCTGGTAAAACCTTAGGCTGTACACTAACTTTCTGTCAACTTGTTACTACTATTACCTCCAAACCTCAGTTTTTGAAAATGTTCCTTTTGATGTATTTGCATGATCTATGTTAAAAGTTTATTTATAGTGTAGGCTTGATTCTGTTTACCTTATCAATAATTTGTGTAACACTCTACAGTGTTTCATTTATTAAATAAAATTTTATTGTATAGAAATAGTGTTTTTTTTAGCAAAAAAAAAAATATTCTAGGCAATACTCCTGCAAGGGGAACAGAAAATCTGTGTTGCTCAGCAAAAAATCAGCTAAAAGGAAATTGAAACACTTGGAGAAACACTACCAAAGGAAAAGGTGAGTTCACAAATAATAACTATTTTTATAGTGTTGGGGTTTATAACATATATATTACCCACACCAGTGGCTGAGTAGACTAATATTATAGTATAGCATTGCAGTCTGTCACTGTTGTCGGTGAGGTCGAGGTTCGAATCTCATCCGGGTGAATTAGAGGGGCTTATCATATGTGATTTATCAGTGGTTTTGCCATCCTCTTTATGCGTTAATGTAGGTTCACTTCCTCTCAACTACTTTGGTAATCAACACGGAAAATATAAATTATAGTTTGTGGGTCATTTATAAAGAATATTGTATTTTGATTATAAATGTTTGAGAAAATAAAAAAAAAGACAACACATCTAACAATATAATTTCCATTATTCCTCTTCACACGTTCGGTTAATCGATTAAAACTATACCAATATTATTATTATTATATGTAATATGTTAATTACATAAAATATTATGTAATAAATTAGTTTTAGGGTTATTTTGTCATTAAGTCTAAATAATAGAAATAAGAAATCCACGTGATATCCTGGAATATATTATATTCCAGGATATCACGTGAATTTCTTAGATGTGATTACGAATATAGATTGGGGGTGATGTAGATGTTATTTTCAACATCTGCGCCTGAGTTTACTGACATTACAGCTATAATATTTGCTTGCATTTATCAATATATTTTAAGACATAGTCTCAATAAGTATTTAGTAGCTCGCATGATAATAAGAGTGTGTAAGTTACTTTTGTTATCATTTTAAGCTATTGCTATAATGACACTGAATTTAACAAATTATGTTTATTTAAGATTTGGATGGATACTTACTTTAATATAAGATTGATTTTGTCTACTATATTTCTCGAAAAAACAAACAAAAAACAATAACATACTGTTTTTTCATTCAATTTAACTTGTAAATGGATTATGAATGATTGCACTAAAAAAAATACAATTGAATATCTACTTTAATACAAGATATATATTATTTTATTTAAAAATAAATAAAACTTTAAATACAAAAGGCTAGTTCACAATTAAGCATTTTGTTCTGACAAGTAAGAGGATTTTCTACATACAAGACAGTCAAATTATAATGCATTAGACTAGTAACTTGACACTATGCTGATAGAGGGGGTGAAAAGGAGAGACTAGACAAAAAACAAATATTTTTTTGTTGTTGTTAAAAGCTTTATTTATGAAATGTCAAGATTTAATATATTAAAATGTCCCACTAGTGGAAGCTGTGTACCAAATTCAACCCTCTATATTTTGAGGAAGTGGTTTAAATAAGGACTCTGGTCAACGCAAACAAACAGCCATTTCCTGAATGCATAGATAATTTGGCCATAAGACAATGGATATAACATTCTCTATCAGATATTATACCTATACTAAGTATGTCACTGCATTTTATATATTAAGCCTCTGTATAGGATAACTTGTTTACTGTATTAGTGTATAAATTTACATGGTCCCCAAAGGAGAACAAAACAAGTATGCCAGTGAGTGTATGTCCGCACCCCTTCCCCTCCCCTAAGAACTTCATGACCTTTATCGCTAGTGTGGGTGGAGGGGGCCTAAGTTCCTTCGTTGGAGGCACACCACTAAGAAATTTTCATAAGAGAATATGACTCTCATGTTTAAATCTTTCTCCCTTCATTTAATTTATCATCCATTATTTCTCCTTAACTCTCACCAAGCCATGCCCTCTCAAAGATCTTGCCTTCCTGTCTTTTTTATTTTATTTTACTTAATCTCAATAGTTTTGAGTTACTTTTATTATGGTATTTTTACGTTAATGGCCTCTTATGTGTCGACACGTCGTTAAAACATAATAATAATAATAGTCATTTTAAACATTATATGGTAAGTTTTTCTGGCAACAAAGTATAGTTGAAATATGTTACTATAATTCCAAATATTGTTTCATTATTTAAACAATTTATGCCAGGGTCTTTAGTACCTTCTATTCCTTCCTCCATCATTGCTTATTTAATCACAGGTTGAGAATTTACCAGTTGAGGAGGAGAGAAATAACACACAGATTATGAGTATACGAATATTAATTTGATACTGGCTAAGTTAGGAATACACACGTAATTTACTTGGTAAATTATTGTTATTACTATAATTATATCATGAATATATTGAGAAAAAGTAATATTAAAACAACATTTTTCAACAGAAAAGAGTTCTATTGTTTACATTAATCCTAATATTTGCTGGGCTTGTCATGGTTAGCTTGAAAAATAAATAAAATTTATTTATTCTCAGATCAAAACCCAATTTAGAATAATCTTCAGATGTTGTCAATAAAGCAAGTGGTTCACACCCCGGTGTTGATACTAGATCACAGCACAAAATCTATTTTTCTGGAGATATTACTGGATCTTCACATTTTATTTCCAAAGAAGTATTTGTTTTGTCTCAAACACACGATGATATATCTGTGTTAGAGCAAACTTCTCTTGTATCAAAAGTGCAAAAAAAATTGTCATTGATGCAGATCACATTGAACTACACGGCAGAAGAATCGTAATATTTTTTTATTAATCAAACAAATACAATTAATGATCCACCACCCTCTAACCAAGTGTTCCTTTCAAGACATGTATCCTATCAAAGAAAAGTGTTTTAGATTGAAATCAAGAATTACTTTTAAATGTAAACTGTGCAAAATAGAGCAGGTTCTGTGAAAAGATAAGCCCAATTAGAATGTAATGGACGTCAACACTACCTCCGTATCGAGCACACTAACTACTGGTGGTGGACACGCACAGTTGGAGGAAATAACCGCAACACTTAAAATTCCAACAATGTCTTATAACACTTTCCGGAAATATCATGATAAACTAGCCGATGCTTTAGAGAAAACTGCACAACAAGATCTGGCGGAATCTGTACAGTTAGAGGTTGAAGAAGTAAAGAAGCGGGTCATGTAGACAAAGACGGTGCTCCCATCTTGACTGTTGTGGTAGATGTTAGTTGGGTGAAAAGATCATACCGTACCAATTACAGCTCCCTATCTGGTGTTGTAAGAACACAGTTAATAATACTATCACATATTGTGTACCTACAGTAAATACTGTAGTGCGCTCTTTCAGCCATAGTCAGAACCAATCTTCTCTATGGAGTCTCTGAGTAAAGCAATGTGCCCCGTACATGAGTAGTAACAGAGTCATATAAATTATACAGGTCTCTTTACTTTTTAAAATACGCTAATGTTTGTCTTTGTGTTTAATCTTTATTGGAACTGACACATAATATTCTAAGTGGTTTAATGTGACTTATACATTTATCTTAATTCGATAATATTTAAAAAAAATTAAAACAAAAAATTTACTTATAAATATTTGGCAAAAAAAGTAATTATTTTAATTTACCTATATGCATAATATATGTGTAATCAATACAATGTATTATATATTACCAAATATATTATATTTATATATATCTTTTAGTATATATATATATATATATAATATATAACTTAACCTATACATATTATGTAATACAACTATCGTATATAATGTATAATACTATGTAAATGATACATATAAATATTAAAGCCTATATTATACATATCATATGTAAATATATCAGTGGTTCTCAATCTTCTTAGTCACGTGAACCCCCTAACTAAGGAACAGCTAACTATGGGAACCTTTGATGTGGGATAAACAATGATTTAAACAAAATATTATAATCATACATTTATAGAATATTACAGGGGTAAATTAGTCGTAATTGTTTATTTTTTAGTCTCTTTTTTGCGTCACAATTTAATTAATAGTTATATTACCATTTTGTGTCTGATATTAGTTAAATATGATATAATTGGCACGTGCTCAATCTATTTATTGCGTTGCTTTAAGAAAATCAAAGACACATTTTAATAGTTATATATTTATTTTAATTAAACATATTTTTACATATTTATATAGACCTGAACTAATGAAAGTTGTTAGGTGACTCGCTACCCAATACGTCCACTTCCTTGCCATCCTTTATCTCGAGTTTCTCTCCTTGAGATGTACAATACGTCCGCATCCTTGCCATCCTTATCTCGAGTGTCTCTCCTTGAGACGTACCTCAGTGCTCAACCAACGCTTTTCTCCCTCGAATTACCCTGTCATATTCTTACAATTTCTTCAACCGTAAATAATGTAAATCCTTCCCCCGACCAACTTGCACTATCCACCTTGACTATACCATCGTAACAATGTATATTCAACCTTACAAGTATACATAATAAACATATAACTATTCGGAAACATATTCTTTTAAAATTCAAAATACTGAGTTTACAAAATTATTATTCCAAAATTGGCTACATCATCTTTCGTTGGGATTTAATCTTTATTTTGTTAAGTCTACATCATTGTCTAACCCTATTATATAAGATTTTATAAGATCTAAAAATGATATAAAGGTATGTCACGGATTCGCTGGACGATCTCACGACCTCCTGGACGAACTTTGAGAATATTTGATTTAATATATAAAAATCACATATATAAATTTTAATGGCATTTTGTAAAATATGTGTCTTATCTTAACCCTCCCTGAATGCAGTCAATTGATTATTTTTTAAATCATCATTTTGAGAATGGAATTGTTGGATTTTACACCCGAAAAGTATATTCATTGGGGTCAAAAATAAGTATTGCACTTTATGCATATGTGCAGAAAGAGGAAAAGAAGAACCTAAAGGTCACTCGTGTTACAAGAATATGCTTACCAACCAGAGTTAAACAAATATGGAGGCAGGGTTTATACTCGATTGCTTTTTAACCAGTGAAACCATGTGTGGAGTAAGATATAGTAGATTTATTGCTGATGGCGACAGTAGTGTTTAAAAGAAAATCTTGGATATTAGGCCTTACAAGCACATTACAGTGGAAAAATTTGGGTGTCGGAATCATCTTTTGAGAAATTACTGCAACAAAATAAGAGAAATAGTTGCAAACAGTTCGAAAGGCCGTTTCCCTTTGTTCTTCGTCAGAAAGTTGCAAATAACGTTGGCCGCCTGTAGAATGCTGTTACAAAGGCAATAAAACATCGACAAAATACATTTGATCTAGATAGAGTTCATCAAATGAAACTTGACATACTCAATAGTCTTGACCATGTGTTTGGAAATCATTCGAGATTTCTTGAGCGCAATTATTTTTTTGATGGAATAGAAAAACTCAACATGTCACTCACAGTTGTACAGGATGTCAAAAATACGGGGATTGTTACAATTCAATTATTTATGCCACTTCATTCTTGGCCAATAGTGCAAGAAGTATTATTGAAGATTGTAGAGTATAACATCACTCTACTATCACCCTCGCTGTTGATCTCTGAGCCTGCCATGTGTGGTGCTAGAGGGCAGGTCATGTGATCTTGTGAGTGGAAGCTCAGTTCAACACACACTTTTCTTCTTGTGGACACTCAGTCCGGTAACTTAGTTGAGGTCAGTTTAATATGGCAGTGCTGCTTTGCACCTCTAGCCAAACACTTTTATCAGACATAGTTCCTTATGGATCATTTTTGTAACCGTAACGTCAACCTGTAGCTTGTTATGTTTAACAAAAGATTTCAGTTACCAATTAATAAACGTTCAATAACCTGGCATCAAACATTCTTGTTTATTAATCAGTGATGATAACCAAAACCAGTACGCTTTCAGCAACCAAATGGTTAGTATGTGTGATGAACAAAAGGCCAACAAAAAGGATGTAACAACAATGTTTCAACAGAACAGGTAGGAATATCAGAAAGTAACATGGCCCAATAACAGTTCTGCTGGCGTATATTTATGGCTACTATTCTTGGAATTGTTGAAAGCAATTTCTAGCCAGTGTAAATTAGAATCCCACTCTCTAGTGTGCAGATTACGATAGGCTATGAGAGCAGATTTTAGATTTATATGTGATCTCTCGCATAAATTTGGCTGAAGATAATAAGGCACAGTAGTGTAATGTTTAATACCAAGTTGAAAACACATGTTTTTGAATACGTGAGAAGTAAATTGAAAACCATTGTCAGAAACTATGAAACAAGGCAAACCAAAGTTTTTGAAAATGTTATTTTGTAAGGCACGTACAGTTTGCTCCGCCGTTGATTTACTTAGGGGTAAAAACCATACAAACTTATAACATCCGTCTACAGTAGTAAGAATGTGTTTTTTACCGTTTTAGATCTGGTTAATGGGCCAAAAAAATCTATGAGCAAACGTTGCATTGGGAATTCTGATACTGTCAAAGACAAGTATCCATATTTATAATTTTGACCAGGTTTAAATCGCAGACAAATCTCACATGCCCGAACGTTGGCATGTATGTCACTGTCCATACCATGCAAAAAAAAATGTTTACGTATAAACGCAATGGATTTGGCGACCCCTAGATGTGCTCCAACGGGCGAAACGTGGTAATACTGAGATATAACATTATCAAAAGATTTGGGAACACGTATTTTCCATTGTGATTTAGTCGATTGTTTGAATATAATTACCTCCCTTTTAGTTTATCAGTAGGATCAGGAGTTTTAACCAGGCCTCTGAACATTATCTTCGGAGATATTCGATACAAATTCGTTTATAATTACCTAGACGATTTAGTGGTGTACTCCAATAATATTAGTGAACATATAGTTAATTTTAAAGAAGTGTTTACATGATTACGTAAATCGGGATTAACCATAAATAAAAAAACAAGTTTGCGTAACACAAATAGAATACCTAGGGCATATAATTTCATACAAGAGTATATCAATAAATACAGAAAAAATTCGCCCTATAATTGAATTCAAAACACTTAATACCCATAAGAAATTATCAAGATTTTTGGGCATGGTGTTCCTTTTTGGCAGATCATGGTAGCGGAACATGGTTCCATGATACTTTCTGATCCTACTACCTGTTCTGTTGAAACCTTGTTGTTATCTGCTTCTTGTTTGTTCTTTTGTTCATTACACATATTAACCATTTGGTTACTGGAAGTGTTTGGATAGAGGTGCAAGACAGCACGGCCATATTCAACTGACCTCAACTAAGTTACCGGACTGAGTGTCCACAAGAAGAAAAGTGTGTGTTGAACTGAGCTCCCACTCACAAGATCGCGTGACCTGCCCTCTAGCACCACACATGGCAGGCTCAGAGATCAACAGCGAGGGTGATAGTAGAGTGACGTCATACTCTACAAGATGTAGATAGCAACGTTCCAGAGCATTATAATCATACAGTTTCTTAATATGTCGGTGGTAAATGAGTTAAGTTTTATCTTGGAAGGATCTATCTAGCAAGATGTGCAGCAGCAGTGATCAAGCACAACAGTGGTTTGACACAATTCCAACTCCACAAAAGAATGTATGGAGAGAGTCCCGGAACGTACTGCAAGTCAACGGAAATGCGTCGCAAAAGGAAAGTAGACATTTAAAAGATCAAGCGCTAATGGGTGACCTGGTGGTCTAGGGGTAAGGTGTCAGACTTCTATGTTGGCATCCGGGGTTCAATCCTCGGTCCCGGCAAAGATTTATCTGATTACCAAACCCTTTCCTTCACCTCTGACAAGACATCTTGTGAATGTGGGGAATTCCAGGCCTCCACCGTGGTTCGGATTCCACGTTAAAGTGTAGGTCCTACATTTCACCTCACAATTACCCTACCATTACACATTAGCGTAAGTGCGTATAAACCGAACGGGTAGTAAGACGCGGTGCTAATAATAATAATCAAGCGCCAAGATAAACCGACATGTTCAAAAAATATTTTTAATCTTTGTTCGAATAGCGAGAAGAATTATGGACTGCGTGAGCAACGTCTTGATATGGATGACGTCCAATATAAAATAGAAAGGGATTTCTTTATTAGTTCCTTAACCTTAAGAAAAGATGAACGAAAATAAATTGAACGCTTTACTATTCTAGAAATAAACAATGAAGAATGGTTAGAAGAAAGAAGAAAGCGGATTACAGCATCAAGATTTAAAACATTATGTAAAAGACGTCCACACACAGGCTATGAGAAATTGGTTCAAGAAATTTTATATAGCTAAGGTTTATCAACTATATCCATGGAGTATGGGGTAAAATATGAGGAAATAAAACTTTAGGAGGTATAAGTTGCTAAAGGGTTAAAGGTAAATAATTGTGGTCTGTTCGTGGATGAAAGTCTCCCATTCCTTGGGGCAACACCAGATGGTATACTCAACGATGGTAGTAGCCAGGGTGGGACCATAGGGCAATATGACCTTGAACATGGTTGTAAACATCCTTGTGCCCCAACATATATACCGTTTACTGTAGGAAGGTTAATATCTGAGGATGAAAAAATTATAGTTCGTTTTCGTTAGGAAGGGATAACTATAGGACCGTCTGATAATGAGGTGGTTATTTATCAGTGCACGGCGCGGTTTCTTTCCCCGCCACGTCCCAGACATGTCGGTTATACACTTTCAAGACATGTTGATTGATAATTGCTAATTAATTATCGATTATCAGTGCCCAAATAATATTTCCGCTCGTTGATTTGCTATCAAACCCCAGTTACCCTGCCTAGTCTAGCTCGCCCCAGACATATTGATTACTAATTGATAATTGATTGTCGATCGGCGCTCAGGAAGGTTTCTTTCCCCGCCAAGTCCCAGACATGTCGGTTATACACCTTCAATGATTGAGCGCCTGGAAAATCACTCCCAACCGAGATTCGAACCCAGCCATGTTGATGATTGAGCGCCTGAAAAATCACCCCCAACTGAGAATCGAACCCAGACATATCGATTGCTAATTGAGAATTGGTGAATGCTAATTGATAATCGATGATTGAGAAGGTTTTTAGCTTAGACTTCCAACCCCCTTACCCCTAAGCAGTGTTTAATTGCTATTTCACTCTTCTGCTAACGGGTCAAAACACCCCTCACCTTCAACCCTTTCCCTAAAACCCCGTCCCTTGGCTCAAACAACCACCCTTCCCCTACAACCACCCTTTCCCCTACCCCAAAACCAGCCTTCCATCTACCCTACAAACACATCTTCTTCAATCCCTCCACCACAACCCCGTCCCTCGGCTCAAAACAGCCACCCTAAAAACACATCCCCTTCAATCCTTCCCCTACAACCATATCCCGGTTCAAAACAAACCTCCCCTTCAACCCTTCCTCTAAAATCACATCCCAAAAAACTTTCAACCCTTCCCCTACATCAACATCCCGGGTCAAAACACCTTCCCCCTTCAACCCTATCCCTACAAACGCGCCCCTCTACCGCTAATGGCTCAAAACACTTTCTGCCTACATCCACCCTTCCCCCTCCCCTACAAACACATCCCTATAAACCTCTCCACCGCAACCCCGTCCCTTTGCTCAAAACACCCCACCTCCCCTACAAACACATCCCCTTCAACCATTCCCCTACAACCCCGTCCCTCGGCTCAAAACACGACCCCTCCCATCCAACCATCTCCCCCCTTCAACCCCTCCCCTACAACCCGTCCCGCTTTCACTAACGGCTCAAAACACTTTATCCCCCTACAAATACCTCCCCTTCAACCCTTACACTACAACCACCTCCCTCTTCAACCCTTACCCTACCCCTGTAAACATCTGTGAATGTTGCTGCTTGGTAATTAATTGTTGATTAGGGGCGGGAGCCCCATCTATTATTAAAGGTCGATTATCGATTATCGATGATTGATTATCAGTGCACGGCGCGGTTTCTAGCGTAGACAATGAATATAAATATATAATAGTATTGTGATGAGTTGTTGACTTGTCCTGTTGGTTTTTCCCCTGGCATGACCTTGAACATGACCATGCCAGTTAATTAGGGGCGTTGCACAGTAAATCAAACCCTGACCTCTGTAGTTGTTATTGAGGAATCGTTGAATATCAAAACAAGCTACTATAAATCATCAATTTCACATTGATACGGGATATAAAAGGGGCACAATTCTTGGTCGGCTATTTATAAGCGTTTGTAGAGCGGATCAAGATTGACAAGTTACAGCAGTTGATAAATATTATTGACGCCGTGCAGACCTTAAAATTGAGTGATCTAATCGTCGACCAAAAGTACTCGATGGATAGATTAAAAGCGGTCGATACAAAGTTCGGGAGACGCCTAATAGCCTATCTATATGGTGAGTTTTGTTTATTTTTACCCTGTTGTTTCGGTACTATAACAGATGAAGACGTGTGTGAGCTTAATAACGAAAAACTTTTATTTACCTGCGCTGGAGTAAAACCAGATTCAACCACCGATGTGAACTTTGAACGCGTTTAAGAGGCAAGGAGTTGGGTATCGGCAACGTATTGCACAGTAGACTTTACAAATCATCCAGCACTTTTAGAGGTCAGGTAGGCTAAACATGTTTAGAATCGGTTGTATTAATTTAACGTTTGTGGGTCAGGGTGTTCTTATATGACGGCAGAAAATATTCACAGTGTGGATGTGAGCGATAGACATGTAATTTACAAAGTAGTGAACCATGACTGAGGTGTACCACAGGATCGAGGCTACAAAGAGTTCTGCGACTCTACCTTTCACACGATAAGACCCACTGAAGTACTACCCTACTTGAGAATCGAGGAAACCTATCTGTGTGATATGGAATTAGTTGTGTACAATTTCCGCAAAGGGGACGTTGTGGCTATGTTAACCATGCCTACAAAATCACACTACCACCACCCACCAACACCCTTCACGACGCCGTCACCAGAGTACCCATCGCCAGAATCGTCTGTCTAGAGTACACAAAGACCTAAATAATATTACTGCTTGTAATTTAATTGCTGATTATCAATAAAAAAAATTATAGTAAGAATATGTTGTTGGTAATGTGACAAGTTCACACACGTTATTCAATATCTTGTGATAGTGTACCAGCATTTTAATGGAGTGAGAGTTGAAAATAGCCTATAATATGTTCAGCCTTTGGCAGTGGAAATGTTTGAACCCCTAACTCCTCTATCAGGCATGGATTCGATTTCAACCTCTTATCCTGACAAACACCTAAATAATATTTAAGGTAAGGTGACAAGTTCACACATGGTATTCAATATCTTGTGATAGTGTATCCTCATTTGAGTGGAGAGAGAGTTGGAAATAGCCTAGAATATATTCATCCTTTGACGGAGGAAATGTTTGAATCCCTAACTCTGCTACCAGGCATGGATTCGATTTCAACCTCCTCCCCGCTGATCGTGACAAACACTTAAATAATATTGCTGCTTGTAAGGTGACAAGTTCACACACGTAATCTAAGCCACACGGTATTCTGAAGGTAGAGTTGGAAAATAGCCTCAGCTTGATAGGTCAGTGTTCGAACTCCAACCTATCTAGTTTTAATTTTTTTTTATGTCAACAGTTATATATCTATCTATACGCCTATTAGGTGTCTATTTCTAAGCCACAAGGTATTCAATAATGATCCCCACGTATGAGAACGGAAAATGTACACGCATTTTCACCAAGTGTGTGGGGGGCTGACATCTAGAATGATCATTTGACAGAACGGGAATCAAACCCACATCGGCAGTGACGCCTTAGACTACGCTACCAGTGATACAGGTAAATTTACAAGTGTTATCTTTGTTGACCGCAGGTAAAGTAGCTATATGCGCTTAAGATAAGGTGTCAAGTTCATACACGTAAGTGTACCCGCAGGGAGAATATAGAAAACTTACTGGCGCTGATGAAGGAATCTATGGTGTGGATTTTTACAACACTCTTCTCTAGAAATGTATGGTCGTGTTCAGGATTTGAACCCTGCAGCCGTCGAGTGAGATTTAAAACACTTGGTCAGGGGTGCTGGGGCGGGCCCCACTATAGACCATTTTGAGCGATCAACATTAACGTATCTAAGAGATGAACAGTTTATTTTGCTTAGCCCAAGAATCTCGATGTTGACCATGCGACAAAACTATAGCAGGAAGAACAGTTGTCAACAAGAGTTACTAACTTCTAAGTGTTGAAGAAACACTACGCCAAAGAATATAAACTCTGTTACCTAATACACTGTTCAGCGCACATTATGATATCTGGCGTTTAGGTGAAAGAATTTATGTTTGACTCTGGAGCACAGGACAGAACACACAAATCTTTTACAGGTATTAGATGGCTGGGGTTCTAATCCCTGTGACGAATAAAGTTTACAAGCGCCGCTGATGATGTCCCCTGGGCATGTTGATTGCTAATTTATGATTAAAATAAATAGCCTAGAATATGTTAGGCCTTTGGTAGTAGAAATGTTTGAACCCTGATCTCCGCCAACCAAGAATGTGTTTAATATTTTAATGTTACGCAATACAAAAGAAGTGGAGTTAGACTATACTAATGCTTGTTATAAAAAACATAGTCACATTTTCCTCTCAGAACTGTTGATTTCACCATTTCTTCACCTAGGCCACACTGTATTCTGGAGGGGGAGGTGGAAAATAGCCTAAGGTTGATAGGCCAGTGTTCGAAATCCAATCTATATAGTTTTAAAAATTTATCATCAGCTATCTATCTAAGGTGTCTAGTTCACCTAAACAGATGCATGATAGCGTACCCGCATATGCATGGAGGGAGAGTTGGTGTTCAAACAAGCATACAGGCAGTGCCCTGCTTAGGTACTGTGAAAATTCCCTAGAATATGTTGGAGATGGCAACATTGCTGAACATAATGTTTGAGACGGAGCAGGAGAGAGAGAGGGTGTAGACGTTAAAACACAAACATAACAGTTTTTTACAATATTTATTTACAATAAAAATATATATTTAGATAATGGCCTCTATACTAAAGATGATTTGATATGTAAAATAAAATAAATAATTGACTAGAAAAAATAATAATCAGGTAGGTGGAGGATGGTACTGGCAACTAAAAAAAATATCCTGGGTGAATAAAATAAATCTTTTAAAAATGGTATGTCGGTGGAACTCTCTAGAGTAAAAGGTTATTATTCAGCCCGTCTAAATGATCACCTTTTTGTCGTGGCGAGTGTGTTTACAATGACTCTGATATCCAAACGGCAAAGTTTTATAGTCATCAATTATCCGACGTGTGGTGTAAACAGGCCTGTAGACTTTACTCTGCAAAACGGTACATACACTCGAAAGACCTTTTATAGCAAATTTTGTGCGGTATCTGTATGTATCTTTCTGCGGCCTGTTCAGTGACCATCGCTTTCAAAACGTAAACATTAACATTGTTCCAGTTGCCGTAGTTTATGGCGATAATATAGCTTCCCGGACCGTAATCCTAAGTTAGTCGGTGAGGTCACCTAAAAAGTCTCCAGTCGGTGGACTCTAATGACCGGGGCGATCCGTGAATAAAACGGTATCGGTTATTACGGCTATATGTGCTTGCGGTAGAGAGTTTATCACAATAATCGTCCACTCCCGCGAGGCTCCTTAAAGTGGCAGAGTTTAACGTACAGTGGTGCTGTACTCAAAAACAAACTATTACTCTGCAACACTCTACTTACGTTATCGAGCGCGGCTCGAGCGTCTAACTGGTCTGCTCACCTAAATTAGACATATACAGGGTTCAACGTCGAGTCCATACTGTTCAGAATTAAATCGACGTGGTTATCGACACTGACACCGTGGTCCTGTAGCCAATTTAGCAAAACAGTAATTTGCTCTTCAAGCCAACTTAATGTATCACGATAGTTAGCCTGAGCACCAATATGTACGGTAACTTTTCTACCGTTATAAAAGAAACGCCTCAATTGTTTTGTTCTCTCCTCTACGATTCGGAGAGGGACACCTTGGGGCAACGCTCTGGCTACCTGATTTACAGGGCCACTAATTGTTGCCGAAGACGTGCCGGCCACGGGTTGCGGAAGGATCACCGTCTGCCTCGGGGTTCTAACACATTTTCCCTGGCTCGGGGGCGATGCGGCTGCGATGGTTGTAGGTGTGGTGCCATTTTCACCATATCAACTATAACACCCAAAAATGTATTGACGTGGATTCTAACTTTTTAAAATAGCACATGACTTGGTGTTGATTCTAAATATTTAAAAATAATGCTTAAGCAATGTGTTTGATATCAATTACAAACTGACCTATACCAAACCAACATTTTTAACCGTGTCAGAAATAGAACCTTGTACAAGTGAACATGCACTCAAAAGTCCTGTCCACTGGCTTATAATTTATTAAACCAACATTTTTAATCGCATAGGGAATTGAAACCAATACAAACCATCAGGCAACCACAAACGCTGTCCACGCTAACGGCTCAAAACACTTTCAGCCGTTCTCCCACAACCCCGTTATCCCTTCCTATCGAAGACGGTCTATAGTTTTTTCATTCTCAGATAATATTGAAAACAGTTTATATTTCCTTGGCAACCTTGAGTGGAAAAACATGTTTACTCCTATTGGACCGCCGTCATGTAACCCATAGTCACAGATTCTTGTAGGAATCGTAGGGTGAGATATAGAATTTCATTAAAACCACGTTTGTTTTTTTAGCAAGTTATTCCTGCACAAGAATAATTCAAATACACTGTAGAAGTTCGAAAGTACGTATACAACGCTAGTGTTGTAAAAAAAAGAGTCGGTACATCACATTTGGGATTCGAACTCCCCGTCTTTGGTATTCCATTGTATACCGAGAGTGACGCCTCAGACCCTACAACCACCTAAACGGGTGCATTGCGACATTCATTTCCTCTAACCGGTATAAGTGAATGCGTGAATAGTGTTCCTGAACGACTTGGGAGGTCAACGTTCAAACCCGACCGGCTTAAATTAGCTGATATAACTCTGTCATCTAGGAAAATGATAGAAGTTAATTTAACCTTACCCTCCTAATCTTGTAGACTCATTCCATTGTTTAAGAGGTGTCAGTCAGAATCGTCTTGTGCAATTTGTCGGTGATGAAGAGATTGAGGTTTGAATCCCAGATGGGTGTATTGAGGTATTTATCCTAACGAAAATAAAAGCACACATTCTATAAACAAGCAATTTATTCAGATGGGTAACATGAAATACATAACCTTCTTTTTACGTGTTAGAGACCAGCTTCGATGACCACATAGTATATGACGTCACTCTCACAATAGATTATACTGCCGATGGCAGGGAGATTGTGGTTCGAATCCCGGTTGGGTGTACTGAGTATGGTTTTTGCTAAATGGTATTTTCACTCTCCTTCCACGAAACTGTTGGCACACTTCCTCTAAATATAACCTTTCTTTTTCCTAGCTCATTATAATAATTAGTACATATGCGTATAACCTGAACAGGTAGTAAGACGCAGTGATGATTTATATATAATCTTAAGAAAGTGAAATAAAGAACTATCAGAATTAATTTGTAAGGTTACGCCCATCACATATTCATACGTCAAGCCATGTGATTTGTAGTACAAATAAAAGTTCTGCCAGAATCACATATTCATACGTCAAGTCAGGGAGGGTTGTGAAGGAACCCGAGTTCGATTCCCAGACATAGATGAAAATGTATGTTTAAACATACGCCAAACCATGTGTGCCGTCTGCGTCCCACCGTGAGGTATAGTTGGAAGGTGTGCCGCTAGACGGCACGGCACTCACTCTGAGGAGAGGTCATAGAGGAGAGGATAAGACAGTGAATTTGGGGTTGAGGTACGCGACGGAAGATGATAGAGATGAATAAGATTGTACTGTGTAACGTGTTAATATAATTGATACGTGGATTCGAGTGTAACTTCCCAATTTAAGTTAAAATAAAGCATTGTGAATTATGACGGAGTTTGCTTTCTTTTGTTTTGATTGCCAGAGAAAACGTTACCCAGTCACGTAAAATAAGAATTAGGGCGTGTTTACTAGTGACGCATCGGTAATTTGGGGTATCGGTGAAATGAACCCAGTGGTAACAAAAAAATTGGTACAACAGCTGGTAGCAGAGCGTGGTTTGAGTGACAAAACGGCAACGAGAATATCCGGAAATATTTAAAGTATTTAATTTCGCGAGTGAAGTGATGGAATACTCGCGGAGGAAAGATCACCCGACAACCTACAGTCCGAGAATCAACAATGAGCACCTCAACGGTGGATGTCAAATGACTTTCAGACTGACCACACAAATAAAGAACAAAGAACGACAGCAACAATCAGCTGGGAAAAGAAAGTTTGGACTGGAGAATGGTCAGTAGATTGACTCGCTGTGCAAGGGTCGCGGAGCATTTTAAAACTCGCCAGGTATTCAGGGATGCCAGAGGGTGACCCTCTTCAAAAAAGTTAAGTACACTCATATCCAAACATTATTAGTGTAGTTATTTTGGTAAATAGGGAGAAGAGAAGTACTAATTTTAATAATATCGCTTCCAGTACTATTTGGTGGTGAGCTGGATCGACCTTTTGGACTACTGTGTGCTAAGAGACAGTTCCTGGAAAAACATTTTCATAACTGTGGTAAATGGTTGGTGCAGTTGACCCAGTAGGGCAGAGGTCGTGAAGGTGTGACCATGGATATATTATGTAGAAGTTCGCTATTGAAGAAGAGATCGACATAGATGTTAACATGGTCAATGTTTTTTGAGCACACATACCATGTCGTCATAAGACAGAACAACTTAAGGTTTGCAGAACAATTAGGGTAGTGTCGGACGGGTCAGCTGTTGTTAAAAGAACATATCAAAAGAGAACATTCGTAAAAACAACGTGAACAAGATGGTTATTGGTAATTGTATGAGTGATTCCACTCCCCACTGAATGCAAAAGGTTACATTTTGTCTAGATTAGTCCTTCGAGCGGGCGCTGACTAACTAAACCTATGTTGTTAGTGTTTAAAATCGATTTACTAAATAATTATGCTGTCTCGCGATTTAAAGAAGTGATAGTTACACACTAGACAGAGTTGGAACATATTGGTAATTTTTCAGAATCATCTTCTACAAAGTCTCATTGAAGAGCAAACATTGGACCTATACTCTAAAACTAAGTTTGATTATGTTTACCTTTAAATTTATAATATAATTTGTGGGACTTGGGTATCAAAGGATGATGAAAATATTTAAGGGGTTTCATAAATTAGAGTACTCTTGTCTAATAAACTAAGTAGATTGGGATTTTGTTGTCAACATTAGGTGGGGCTCTTTTTATCAGGGGGAACTTTGGGATTTTCATGGATCGGTCCCAAATAGAATAAATTTTGGTCTCTTTTATGTTAAGTCAATATTGTTTTCCCCCTATAATTAAATATATTATTTCGTACTTTAAGGGATTCCATGTATAATATTAGATGGTTAGTGACACTCTTTTATCAACAAATATCTAGTTTGGACATTGTTTACATTGAGCTACGTCGACCCTCTCGACGTATTCAAGGAACTTTGATTAGTTTACAACACGTTTGGAGGTCAAACTACGTGTACTGTCATGTCAAAATTGTTATTCCGTCATAGTCTATTATATTATTATATACTTTAAGGGATTCCATGTATAATACTAGATTGTTAGCTACTATCTTTTATCAACAAATGTTTAGTTTGGACATCGTTTACATTGAGTTACGTGGACCCTCTCGACATATTCAAGGACCAACTTTGATTAGCTTACAACAAGTTTGGAGGTCAAACTACGTGTACTGTCATGTCAAGATTGTTATTTTTTCATTGTCTAGTATATTATTATGTACTTTAAGGGATTACATGTATAATATTAGCCCGTTAGTGGCTCTCTTTTATAATCAAATATCTAGTTTGGATATTATTTACGTTGAGTTACGTGGATCTTTTCAGCGTATTCAAGGAACTTTGATAAAATTCAGCACGTTTGTTTAGCAAACTGGGTATATTGGGATTTGGTTATTAACTTTAGGTGGAACTCTGTTTGTTATGGATAACTTTTCTTGGACATTATCCATTTCGGATTGGCATAGCAGATAAAAATTTGTTTTCTATACTTTATGTTACATCAGTATAATCTCGTCATTGTGCGATATATACACATAAACTTCCGAACTTTGGGGTATTTTACGTATAATGCGTTAGAATGTTAAGAGGTCATTACTTCAGTGATGGGTGGTTTATAAATCCTATACATTGTATATCGCGTGAAGTTTCATACCCTACCCAAAGAACTTTGATAACTTACAGGACACTTTTGCTAGACTAAGCGTTCTAAGTTTTATGATAAAGGATGGAGCTCGGGGTATAAGATGAGACTTTATTAATGTTCGAGGATCTTAAAATTGTTCTTATGGAAAGGGCGGCCGAGAGTCCAAGAGTGGGTGGAATGTCTCACACTTGTTTGCGTTCAGGGAACCAAAGGGCACAATGTGCCTGCCGGGAAGTTAGAGGGATAACCTTTTGCGTGGCGTGAGAGTCAGAATGGGAGAAACATCTACGGTCGCCCTATTGGATACAGGAGCGGCAGATAATATACTTTCTGGAGAATTCTACCACAAGCTCCAAGAGAACGTGTTAGTAAAGGGAGTGTACAGGTGTAAATTAACATGTATATTAGCCAATGGACAACCCTTAAATATCTAAGAAAAGGCCAAAGTATCGATTGGGATAGGATCGTTTACGTGGCCTGCCTGATTTTTGATATCTCCCTCATTACTCACGGATGCCATATTAGGGTAGAAATTCATAGGGAATTTGGGACTGAAGATAGATTTTCGCGAAGAGGAGGTGACGTTTCCGTTTTCGACAGGAATCGTAGTACCATTAGAGAAAATAGGTGACTTGGGAGAGAGGGCAGTTATTATGGTGGGCGAATTGCCAAAGGTGAAATCGGCGATTCTAATGGAAAAATTTCCGGACGTAGTGACTAGTAAGTTCGGGCGTACTGACAAAATGAAACACTCGATTAATCTAAACGATCCGACACCAGGGAGATCCAAACCTTATTACTATGCGCCTCCCAAGTTGCAGATATTAAAAGACCACATAAAATCCTTAGAACAGAAGGGTATAATACGACGCTCCAGTAGTCCCTACACTTCTCCTTGATTTCTGATTTCTAAAGAAAATAAGGAGGAACGATTAATTATACACTACAGAAAGTTAAACCAGAAGATTAAATATGAGGTGACACCAATGCCCACCATAGAGATGGCGTTGCAGTTCTTGGGTGGGGCCACAGTATACACAATTATCGATCTTAATAAGGCATACTACCAGATACCACTGTCCGAAGAGACCAGACCATTGGCTGCCTTCATTTCGCAGGTTGGGTTGTACAAGTTTAACGTCCTACCGTTATGGTTAGCCACCGGGGCCCAAATACTCACACGACTATTGAACACAATTTTTGTGGAAATACAGCAGGTTTTTTTTGTTCAACTATTTAGATGACCTCGTGGTATACTCTAAAAATAGGCAAGAACATGTGGAACACGGGATAGAAGTGCTCACTAGTCTCCGAAATCAAGGTTAATGGTGAATCCCGAAAAATTACGAATCGCGGTATCAGAGATTGATTTTTTGGGACACCGTATCTCTTCAAAGGGGTTGTCTATTAGCCCAGAGAGGACCCGAGTGATTCGAGAGTTCCCTTTACCCAAAACGGTACGCAAATTAGCCCAGTTCCTAGCAATGGTAGGATTTTATGGACGGTTTATTCCCAACCTTTCGTCGAAAGCAGGGGTGCTGTACGAGCTCAAAAAGACTGGAAACCCTCTCAGATGGTCATAAACCGGCAAGAAAGCCTTCCGTAACCTTTAAGAGGACCTTATAACCCCACCGGTCTTGAAGATGGCGGATTACAAACAGGGGTTCATATTACAGACGGACGCATCGTCAACTGGCTTGGGAGCGGTGTTGGCCCAGAGATAAGCAGGGGGTTTGCGGCCGGTAGCTTATGCCAGTAGGGTATTACAAAGTCATGAGAAGAACTATCCTACATACGAACTGGAAGCTCTGGCAGTAGTGTCCGGGACGGACAGATTCCGAGCGTATCTGGAACATAACCAGTTCGAACTACATTGTGACAATCAAGCACTGTCATGGCTACTGAATTACCCCAGACAGACAGGTAAAATTGGGAGATGGATAGAGAGACTGACCTCCCTACGGTTCGAAGTAGTCCACATCCCGGGAAAGGATAATTGCGTTCCTGATAGCTTGTATCGGATGTTTGAAAAAGGTGAGATTGGAACCACGAAAGGAGAAACAGGAGACCTGGTTTCTCTGGGAATATTGGGACAAATGCCAGAGATCTTTTCGTCCATTAGGTTAGCATAAAAAAGGTAACCCGTTCTGGGAAAGGTTTGTAGGGATCTTTCTGAAGGAAAATCTGTGGCTAAATTTAAAATGCAAAAAGGACTTATATTGACTAAACCCTCGGGAAAGGCGGGTGGGGAGGTAACTGTTCCGGAAATACATATCGACGTCGTGATAAGGTATAACCACGAATGTCCCCTAGGAGGACATTTGGGGATGGCGAAAACTCTTGCAAAAATAGGAAAGATGTTCTATTGGGAACGTATGAACCAGGATATAAGAGAACGTGTAAGGAGTTGCAGGACGTGTACCCGTGCCAAACAAGCCCAGATGACAAGATACAGTGCGTCCTGCTCAGAGGTAACAAACTTCCCAATGCAAAGATTGTTTATTGATATAGTTGGACCTCTAAACCGGTTGAAAGTGGGATATACGTATATTTTGACAACGATAAACGGATTTACCCAGTACGTTTGGATGATGCCCGCTAGGAGAGCGATGGCGGAGGCAGCAGTGAAACTACTGGATGAAAACATCATCCGTAATTTTGGGCTACCTTATACTATAGTATCCGACAACGGGAATCAGTTCTGGTCGGGGGCCTTTAGGGATATGTGCTTCACGAGGGGCATACGTCATATTACTACTTCTCCTTACTACCCCAACCCGTCCCAAGCGGAAAGGTTGCACCGGAACCTGAAAAACGCGCTCATAGCATATCATCACGCAAATCATAGAAATTGGGATACGAACCTGACGTGGCTACAACTCGTATTCAACACAGCTGAACACGTGAGCCATGGAAGAACCCCATTTGAGCTCTTACTTGGGTATGAGCCATTACAACCAATCAATCTCCAGTGGGAGATATTCCCGGAAGACTGGGACGAGAAGCCTGCCCAGTCGTTGGCACGCCATTGGCCCAAGGCTCTGGAACGTCTAAAAAGGGCCCATGATACTCTATCCTGACGGCACAACAGAGGTAGGGAACCAGTCCCGTACAATGTAGGGGATTGGGTGGTTTGGAAGATGCATAACATAAGCAAGGCGGGAGAAGGAGTTACCGCTAAACTAGACTATAGGTGGTCCGCTCCGGCTATTGTTGAACGGTTCTTGACACCTGTTACGGTGAAGTTAAAGGAGCTAGAGTTGGATTGACTCGCATGGAAAGCTCACGTTAGCCAATTGAAACTGTACCATGGACCAGTAGAATCGGGAGGAGGGACAGAGGATTCCTCGGAGTAGGGGTTACCCCGGCTGATTTGTATAACTTGTGAATTTTGATATGATTTGACTTGTTTTGTTTACGTTGGTCCGTTGACGTGTTTGGTTGAAACGGGTCAAAGTTGTAATTAGTTTTAAAGTTCAATCTGTAAGTTTTCATATGTATTTGCGATTATAGATTTGTGTATTCAGGTGATCACCTAAAATATTCTTTGTGTTTTCTGTTAGAGTTTGAATTCTATGTATTTATATGGATTTAAGTATATTTTGTGATATTTGCCTTTTGATTATATATTGAAGATTTTCTTTGTAAAAGGGAAGGGAGTGTGTGCCGTCTGCGTCACACTGTGAGGTTTGGTTGGAAGGGGTTCCGCTAGACGGCATGGCACTCACTCTGTGGAGAGGTCAGAGAGGAGAGGATAAGACAGTGAATTCGGGGTTGAGGTTCGCGACGGACGATGAGAGAGATGAAAAATATTGTACTTTGTAACGTGTTGATATAGTTGATACGTGGATTCGAGTATAACTGCCCACTTTAAGTTAGAAAAAAGCATGGTGAATTATGACGGATTTTGCTTTCTTTTGTTTTGATTTCCAGAGCGAAACGTTACCCAGTCACGTAAAATAAGAATTAGGGCGTGTTTACCAGTGACGCATGGGTAGTTTGGGGTATCGGGGAAATGTACCCAGTGGTAACAAGAAAAATGGGTACACATGTGATATACTGACGATATTTTAAACAACCATAAACCCTGTCCAATAGCTTATAATTTATTAAACAAACATTTTTAACCGCGTCGGTAATTTAAACCAGTATAAGTGAACAGACAGACACAAACTCTGTCCACTGGCCTATAATTTATCAAAATAAAATTTTTAATCGTTTCAGGAAAATAACCTTGTACAAGTGAACAGGCATCCACAAGTCCGATCCCCCATGGATTATTATTTATTAGATCAACATTTTTAACCACGTCAGTAATTTAACCCTGTGCAAGCGAACAGGCAAACACAGCCCCCTCCCCCCCAGACGCTGCCTGATAAGTAAACGTATAGAGAATTGAACCCTGTACCAATATAAATGCTATTAACGAGTTAAGCTTACATTGCAAACAACAATCATATTTTTCTCTCTGTAGCGAGGAAGTGAAATAATCTGTCTATATTTAAACTATTGACTATAGTATTATTTCAGTGAGATGTTACTCACATATTAAGCGATCTATCAGTTCGAGTTCGGCCAAAATATCGTTATACCCCTTAGGGATGACGGCCGTGACGACTGCTTGAGACCCTAGCGGTGCTTGCATACCATCCTGGGTATCCGGGGGACATATTAGACGATCTAACAGGTTGTTATATCCCCCGAACGAGTCTTCGATCTCCGGGGTTTGCGCTAGCACACCATCAGATGACCCCTCAGCCTTTAGGGGCGGTGGCACGTCCCTCAACCCAAAAATCTGAAATTAAATTAGTACATATTAACAACTATCACCGTGGGGGGTAAAAAACAATTAAACACTTCCAAAATATATCGCGGGGCCTCTAATTACCCATGGACCAGTCGTTTTCTGCCAAGCAAATCCCTACCTCTGTAAATAGTGCCAAAGGTTCCGGACTATCGGGTGCCACCATGGCTGCAGGCACCAGGGTGCCTCTTCTAAAAAAAGAGCAAATACCTCTCTACAGCAAAAATGTAATAAGTAAATTAGTTACTGTAACAAAACGATGTATAATGTTCCAATGGGACCACGCCCACTACGGACGTTAATGGGTGTATCGCATCAATTCATACCACCCGCTCCAATAAATTCAATTAAATTTAGGATCCCTACAATAGTATTGTTCGCTGTTGTAGTTCTTGTAGGTTAAGAAGACATAATATAACCATGCTGGACAATATGTTTCACTACTCAATTCAAACCAATGTAATATATATTCTATCCACGTACTTACCACATGAATCTGCTGTCAATAGAATGCTGCTAGGCTGGACGACTCATGGTAAACCAAGACCGGCAACTGGAGCAGGAAAGGCCGGTGTATCAACAAACGCGTCCCGGCACTCCGACTGTACTAGCGTGAAATGAACCAAGGACGATCTACATCGACTTGAAGACAACTATGTTTCCGAACTCTGGCGGATACTAGAGGAACCTCCTTCGAAACATCGGGTGGTTGGAGATATTCACTAATATTCCAATGGAGCAAAAAATCTTTCAACAACATCCACATGGCCTACGTGGCTTTTGCAAGCATCGTGACGTCACCGCGTGTGTTTATGTATCCCCATCATAGCAATGAAATCCCTATATAATGGCTATGCAAGTATGCAAATACTGACTATTCTACGATCGACGATCAACGACAGATCATTGTCATGGAGCTGGGCAATGGCTGGAGAAAGACTTGTAAATGTATCAAACTCGTCGCTTAGACGAGTGGAGTTATGAACTCTATCTTCTTTATTATCTATAATCTTCTAACATAAAATATTCTGTTTCTAAATTTAACATATTTATTATTTAATCGTCTATTTAAATTAAAATACTATATCTTATAAATGTCGCCGCTCGGGCGCTGGACGTGTACTTTTGTATTTATTCTCGTAAATATTTTCAGTTACGGGCTAATTAGAAGTTGACATGTTAATATTTATTTGTTTGGAATTGTAGAGTATTCCCGTTTTTTTTAAAGTAACTTTTCGTATTTGAATTTATGGTTAGAATTAACGTAACGTGATGTAACTTTTTTGGAATTTGAATTAGGATAACTTTATTCGTTTGTAATGTAAGTTCCTTTTGAACAGCTAAGTTTTGTTTGTTTATTTTGGGAACTGTGTGTCCCATATTCTCTGTCAGATCGGGTAGTCCCGTGGGAGTTTGGCTTATGTCTGGTAGTCAAACCCTCACGTTTTGTAAAACTCTGTAATGTAGTCGTCAACATTTAATTTTATTTATATATTAGATATGGTTTTCTGTGCATTACGAAACCTTTGGAACCATATCAAGGTGCCCATTAGGCCCTTATAATTTTTGTATCGCATATAAATAAATACCCTGTAGTATTGTCTCATATAGACTGGTCTATCAATTTTGTGATGGATATCATGTTTCCTTTTTGTTAAAATACTTGCACAACTTGAATTTTGTAAAGTTGTTTACTTCGAGTATGATTTCCAACAGATCTCATTATGATATAATGAGACCATTTATTGTCATCTGCGCTATTGTCATTAATTGAATAAACAACTCTTTGTTGAATTTACATATTTTTACAATTTCCTTTTTTTGTATGTTAGTTTATATCCTCTCCCTTTATTACCTTTTAATGGTTGGGGTAGTATTGAGTCGTAGAGAGGGTGTAACATTACCATTAAAAACATACAAAGCGCTTTAAAACATACCTGAATTTATCCAATTTTCCTGCGCATCAAAACTCATCTTGATGTTTTTTTTGTTGCAAACACAAATTTAAATTACCGACTGTGATGATTTTTATGTCTATTTATACTCTTTCGCTTTGTTAATCCACGGTTCCTCAATAACAACTACAGAGGGCCGGGTTTGATTTACCATACGACGCCCCTAATCGACAATTAATTAACAATCAACAGGCATGGTCATGCACGGGAGAAAACCAACAGGACAGAGCTTTGTCACAAAAACATTGTAAGATAACATATTCTAAATTATCGCCAGTGATATTGTTCTAAATACTATAGTCCAAGCTAAGGATGTAGGAGAGGGGGTGGGAAGACTACGCTATAAGTCTTCTCAATCATCGATAATCGATAATCGACCATTATTAATCGATGGGGCTCCCACCCCTAATCGACGATGAATTACCCAGAAGCAACATTGACGGATGTTTACAGGGGTAGGGTAAGGGTTGAAGGGGGATGTGGTTGTAGTGGAAGGGTTGAAGGGGAAGGTGGTTGTAGGGGGGAAAAGTTTTTTGAGCCGTTAGCGGAAGCGGGACGAGTTGAGGGGAAAGGTTGAATGGGGGAGGTGGTTGTAGGGAGGAGTCATGTTTTGAGCCTAGGGACGAGGTTGTAAGGGAAGGTTTGAAGGGGGAGGGATGTTTTGACCCGGGATGTGGTTGTAGGGGAAAGGTTGAAGGGGTTATGTTTGTAGGGGAGGGGGTGTTTTGAGCCGAGGGACGGGGTTGTGGGGGAGGGGTTGAAGGGGATGTGTTTTTAGGGGAGGGGGAAGAGTGATTGTAGGGGAGAAAGTTTTTTGAGCCGTTAGCGGTAGAGGGACGCGGTTTTAAGGGAGGGGTTGAAGGGGAGGGGTGTTTTGACCAGCGATGTGGTTGTAGGGGAAGGGTTGAAAGTGTTTTGGGATGTGGTTGTAGGGGAGGGATTGAAAGGGATGTGTTTTTAGGGGAGGGGGTGGTGATTTGAGCCGAGGGATGGGGTTGTGAGGGAGCGGTTGAAGGGGATGTGTTTGTAGGGGAGGGGGAGGGTGGTTGTAGGGGATGGTCTTGTTTTGAGCCGAGGGACGGGCTTGTAGGGGAATTGTTGAAGGGGAGGTTTTTTTGACCCGTTAGCGGAAGAGGTAAATAACAAATCAACACTGCTTATTGTGAGGGTTTTGAAAATCTACGCTAAAAACCTTCTCAATCATCGATTATCATTTAGGAATCATCAATTATTAATTAGCAATCAACATGTCTGGGTTCGAATCGCGGTCGTGGGGGATTTTCCAGGCGCTCAATCATTGAAGGTGTATAACCGACATGTCTGGGACGTGGTGGGGAAAGAAACCTTCCTAAGCGCCGATCGATAATCAATTATCAATTAGTAATCAATATGTCTGGGGCGAGCTAGACTAGGCAGGGGAACTGGGGTTTGATAGCAAATCAACGGTAGGAAATATTATTTGGGCACTGATAATCGATAATCGACAATTAATTAGCGATTATATCGACATTTCTGGGACGTGGCGGGGAAAGAAACCTCGCCGTGCTCTGATAAACAACCACCTCATTATCAAACGTCCTATAGTTATCCCTTCCTAGCGAAAACGTACTATAATTTTTTCATCCTCAGATATTAGCCTTCCTACAGTAAACGGTAAATATGTTGGTGCACAAGGATGTTTACAACTATGTTCAAGGTCATATTGCCCTATGATCCCACCCTGGAGACTGATGGTCATGTTATTGTTGAAGTTAAATGCCCACTTTCCATAGCTTCTATGCATCCAACAAAAGCAATACACCTGGGTAAATTCGCAGCCCTCAAAGAAGATAATGGTATGATTGTCATGAACAAAAGGCACAACTACTACTATCAAGTTAAAGGACAGTTACACCTCACGAGAAGAAGCTCTTTTGTATTTGGTTTATGGACACCCATTGGCTTACATCTTGTGGAAGTGACGATGGCTTTTGGCAGTCCGAAATAGAAGACAGGATAACCACTTTTTTATTAACTGT
Source organism: Timema douglasi (assembly GCA_901482245.1). Taxonomy (NCBI): domain Eukaryota; kingdom Metazoa; phylum Arthropoda; class Insecta; order Phasmatodea; family Timematidae; genus Timema; species Timema douglasi. Next base: position 21,272 of record CABEEJ010005515.1, on the reverse strand, counting down.
GTGCTTCCTGAGTTGGTGGATCCAAGGTTCCACAGGTTAATGCCCATAAGGAACCCAATCTACATTATCAAAGCTCAAGCAGAAATGCAGAAAAAGAATAAATAGAAAAATAGCACCTATATATGCGTTTTTATATTAAACAATTAATAAATCTAACGCTGCAATTTAATGAATTTATTGTATATTTTTTGTTGCGGTCCAGTTAATAATTACAGCTGGTGCTTATTAAATTTAAGCTTAGAGTCTGACAGATTATTTCCTTATAGTTATGAAGTCATTTCAATTATTTTACAATTTTGTTTTAAATAATTTAAGTTATTAAGTCAATTAACCTATTATATCTTTCTATGTAACTGTTCAATTGTTTTAGTAGTTAGTTTTAAATGTTTTAAGTGGTTGATAAAACTTACGTGTTTGCCTGAGTTGTTACCTTACGTTAAGCATAGTAAGTGTATGGACCTATAAATCTGTCTATATTTGTAACTATTCAGTATTTTTATTTATTTTATTTTTTTAAGCTGTTCATAAGAATGTAGTTTGTTTATCTAGATTGTTACCTTTTACTAAATATATTAAGTGCAACGGAGACTCGTGGAGTGTTTTTAGGGTAAGCATAGCTAGTTAAATATGATCCTGTTAAATGTCTCACCCTGAGGAGAATTTTGTTCATCCACCACCAATGAACAAATAATGCCAATTTAATTAACAGAAAATGTATTTGGTCAGTTAGGAATTGAATGGGAAGAATATTTCACTGGTATGGTTCTAATAAGCTTATATAAATATATGTAAGTAGGCTGGATAAAATTGGTATGTTTTAAAATAATTTTAATTCTATTTTTAGATTTTCGGAATTACATTGTTCATTGTTATATAAATGAATTGTTGTACACCATACCCATGTAGTTTGTTCCATAGATTTCCAAATAATATTTGTTAAAATATTGTGTGCTATCCAATGCACAACGAATATTATAACATAGCATAATATATTTCAATCAAAATTTTATATACTTATTAATTTTACTGAAAGTCTATTATTTCTTATGTGATTAGTTATCATAAGAAAATAATTTAAGTTTTATTGGTAAATGATATATATATAAAGGGAGATATTCCATGTTCTTCACTCATGAACGTGAAAAAGCTAAAGCTATGGTGGCCGCTTAACATGTATATATATATATATATATATTGTTTTTTTGTTTTGTTTTTTTTGTGAGAAGAGGTTGAAATGGTTTATAGTTTTATTCATGTTTTATAGAAAAACAAGACCTTTTCGTACTTATAGCATTATAGCAGGATTAATTATTTTAAAGTTATTAAGAATCAGTGGTGCATCCAGTTATTTACTTTAGGAGGAGGGGGGCATGTGTGTTAAAGCTATTATTTCTGTCCCCCAAAAATATTCATCTAATTATTTTAGTTAATTTTTTTAAAATAAACTATACAAACATATATAGAAAGGTTGTTAAAAAAGGGTTCAGAAATTTTGATTCTTGTGCACGTTAACACTAGTAAAATTGTCTTAATGACGTCACATTAACTCTACTGGTGTCAATACGTCTGTAAACTCCAATAATAATAATAATAATAATATAAGAGTAAGAGAAAATATAGGTCCATAAACAAGTTCATATAGAGGTAAAGGTATTATAGTAATAAAAAAATTAGGATGAAAATAAAATATTTTTTGTGTCTACATGGCACAAATGTATAACTTTATTACTAAAAAAGTGTTCTTCATGTCGTCCTTCCATTTAAGCACAAATGCCATATCTTCGAAACGGACAGATGCGTGCTTTTTAAGGAATGCCTTGCGTTATTTGAATCGTCTGACAACCATTTTCAACTCGCTGTTGTATGTCTAATTTAAATGTAAAACATTTCCTATATTACAATATTTTATTAAATATAATTTCATGAATAAAAAAATGAAACCTCTAACAGTATTTGTAATGTAAATTAGGCGTGAGGTGTGTAAATTCTACCCAATTTAAAAAAGATAAAAAAAATATTTTTTCGCATATTTTGGCCACTTTTTCTGACTCAATAATTTTTTTAAAGATAGTTCCCATTTTTTTTTTATATTCTATTACCCAAAAAATAGTATAATTTTCACTCTGTTTTTTATATCTTCTGGCAATAAAGTGGTGTAACAATTATTTTTATTTTAACCTCCTTATATCAAGTAGTAAAATAATTATCATAAGCATCCACCGTAAAAACTAGTCACTGAAAAAAACAGAGAGAAAGGGCAATTTTTGATTAATATTATAAAGAAAATATGTTTATATATTTATACAGTAGGTAGGGTGACCTGGCGGTCTATAGGTAAGGTGTCAGACTTCTCTGCTGAGGTCCGAGGTTCAATCCTCGTTCCCGGCACAGATTTATCTGATTGCCAAACCCTTTTCTTCACCTCTGACAAAACATGTATTAACCACAACTTGTGAATGTGTTGAATGCCAGGCCCCCACCGTGGTTTGGATCCCACGTTAAACTGTAGGTCCTCCAGTTCATCTCACAATCACCCTAACATTACACTTTAGCGTTAGTGCGTATAGCCAAAGCGGGTAGTATAACGTGGTGCTAATAATGATAATGATCTACAGTGGGTAATAGATAAACTAAATAAAAATTTCACAATATATTGTAAATAGTGATTTCCTTAGGTAACTCAGAAAAAGTATACTTAGTCATGGATTGGAGCCCTTGTCCTTAGACTTGGGACGACACCGAGATTGCGGCTCGAAACTAGGCACCATTCCTTAGAGCAGAAGTGGGCAAATTTTTTCCCCGAGGGCCACATGGACATCTGTAAGGTATCTAACTGGCCGCATGTAACAAAAATATAAATTAACTAAATTATGAACATTACTTTCACGCAAATTTGCATATATAAGTCACATAACCATATAACTTTGATACATAAAAAAGAAACAAATAAAATATATTATGTCATAACAAATAAAACTAAATATATCATGTACTCATGTTATATTTAGCCTATCAAATTTTGAATAATAACTACTCAAATTGCAATCGTTAATGGAGTTCATGCAACTGTACAAAATTCTGCATGAGTTTGTTGAAGTCAGGATTCAGCTTGTTCATCCTAATTCGCAAAACTCTTTTAGATTTGAGTCTGTTGCTTTGTTAAAGTTCATGCATGAGAAAGTCTGTTCACAAATATAGATAGAAGCAAATAACACAAACATATTTATGGCAAAAGTTTTTAAAGTACCAAACTTTTTTCACAAGTTATGCATAAAATTCAGTTAGTTTCATATTCTTAAAAGTCTCCTTCAGAGAAGTGGTTGCTTGAAGATTGATTAATTCAAACTGGAGCTTATTTTATGATGCTTCAATTTTGAAAGTAAGGGGCCACCTCAAAAAATTGAATTGATTTTCCAAAGATTTAAAATCAGCAAGCCGCCTTGAAAAATTCTTCTTTTAAAGAAGATATGTGTGGACTGTATTTTCCTGAACACGCTTGTTTGACAGCCTGTGCCTGTAAGATGAGAATATGCACAAAGTGTTGTCCTCACATGCGTACACCCAGTACAAAATCCACTATTACCGTAAACACAATTTTATGCTCTTACATATGTAACATTATAATCGAGCTTGCTCACTTGTTCACATGTTTAAAAACTTGCACTGATTGTCTATTTAATTTGACATTTTTGTTAGTAAAATCACGAAAGTTATACAATTGCGTGTGGGCCACATGCGGCCCGAGGGCTGTAGTTTGATAACCGCTGCCTTAGCGAGCATTATCATTATTGCTTCTCTTTGGTTGTGTATTGAGCAACAAAATTGAAAGAATTAGGGGTGGTGGTGGTGGCGGCTTGTAGTAAAGGACACTCCGAAAGGGTGAGGGAGATTATAGGAGAGGAGAGAGGGGTTAGTGTTGCTACTGCCCTAGCTTCAGCAACGCAGCTCCAGTGAGGTGGTAGCACATGGTACTACTTGTAATAGAGCTTTGCCAAACCTCGAGATGTCCATCCGAATCTTAAAGTGTTGGATGTAGATTATCTGTGGATTGTGGTCAAGGTTGGTTATAGGGTCTATTAACGGTTGGAGAAGGGGTTGAGGGAAGAAGGGGGCAGTGAGCAACCATCCATATGCCTGTGATACGCTTGATCATTTCAACACTAGATTCGCATTAACTCCACTCACAGTTCGATAAGCTACACGCTCGCTTAGAGTTTGTGAATTTTCCATGTATTCAGTCAGTTGAGATTAGCGCCACATTGTCGACTCACACCTCTGCCTTCCCCTTAGAACAAACCTCACAAAGTCCTCGCCAGGTGATTGTCGGGGCCGCAGTGGAAATGGGTTTGTTCGTTGCGAATATCACTGTGTGTTTTTTTCGCTTTTAGCTACGTCAGTTGTACACTCGTAGTTCTCTCTGACAACGATAAATATAATGTGGAATAGCAGCGTTTCGTACCAAGGATGGAATTTGGGAGGGGGTAACAAAACATATAGCGGCCCGTTTATAAGTCGGTAGGCCTACACTCGTTTTTAAACCCTCCCAGCTTAGTTTTATACATATTTTCGTAATGTCTTTATTTAATTGTTTTCATTTATTCTTATTTTAAATAATATATTCAGACAGTTATGGAGTTTCCAAACACAAAGTTATACCAAATTAACCTAACCGACAGTCTAGTCTTGAAAGTCAACCAATCACCCAATAAATAAATTAAATAAAAATTACATGCATATCCAGTCGAATGGGATATTGGCTAACCTCCGAATATATTTTATTTTTAGCCACATCTTAATACTCATTGTGGCTATACTTTACTTACGCTAATGTAGCAGGGATAAGAAAGATATAAATTTAAAGGAAAATGTTCTCACATTTGTGAAGGGAGAGTGAGAGACTATTTGGTAAGAGCTAACCTCAATATTATTGATCGAGATTAGAACCTTGGTCTTCTCCCTGCCACTGACAATTCCGTCTAACATGAGAGTGACACGTTGAACCATGGGACCACTGGCATGGTTCTCCGAATCTCGATCATGTATGTGACTCTTAAGCTCTTACAAAATAGTTTTCCTAACACAGGTTATATACATTTTATGTTACATAAATAAGAAGGAAATGTTTCCAATAGTGGATTCGTGGACAAAGGCGTAGGTTAAGACTAGTATGTCTTGCTGGCGACTGAGAAAAGGGGGTTCAAATATCCCAGCTGGTAATGGTACTGCTACTGAGATCATTTTCATCGTCATGAACAGCCTACAACCACTGGCTAGGTCTGTTTGGAACACAAGTCTCTCCACCGCCTCATTTCCTTCCATCACCTCTCTCCCTCCAACTTCGTCCAGTCCAATTATCTCTCTTCTACATTTCTCTTTACTCCCTTTAGCCATCTGTCCCTTGGTATTCCTCTAGGATTTCTATCACCCACCTCAATATCACACATTCTTCTGGGCATCCTTTCCTCTCCATTCTTATAACATGGCCATTTAATCTTAGTCATACCTTCTCTTTCCTGTCATGGACTTGCTTTTCCTTTTCTATTCCTCTTACTCTCTCATTTCTTATCCTGTCAAATCTTGCTACACCGATCCTGCTTCTGAGAAATCTAATTTCACTAACATGCACTCTGCTTTTACCCTGTTCGCACATCAAAATTAGTAGGTAATAGGCTATGTGGATCACTTCCTTGCACCTGTCTAGCATATCCCTGCTTCAAATAAGGGTTCTCACACATGTGAAAAATGCCTTTGCTTTCCTTGTTTTCTCACTTATTTCTCTCCTGTTCCTCCTAATGAGATATTATTTAAAAATAAGGCCGGGTACACATCAATTAAATTGCGTTTTACTTGTTTCAACCCCAATAGTGTAAAATTGAGTATATACTAGACTTGTAGTGAGAAAAGGTGTCATAATAATAGTAGTAATAATAAAAATGAATGTCAGTTTTATTTAACCATAGATATAAATGTGATGTATATTTTATATACAAAACTGTAAATTTCAAATTAAAATAATGATTATTGATAAAACATAAGCCTACTACTAGCGCTTGAGAATAAAACATTTTGTAGCAGTCACTATTACTAGGGTATTTCAAACATTTTCCGCACTGTCTTGTTTGCAGGCCATTAATATAAAGTAGCCGGTTGACACATGGCAACATTTTGACTCGGAGTCGGGTGTTTCACTAAAATGTTGGTGTTAAATTTCTGTCAGTTTGTTTGCCGCTACTGAGATGTGTACATGGCTGAACTTCTTGCACTACAACTTGGCATAAGTCAAGATATGATAAATTCTTGAGTCTATTTTTTTCTTGGTCTCTAAAAAGTTTATAAAATATGGGTGCCTAAACAACTGACAAACTAGTATAAGCGCAATCTTCTAAGCATCTGCTCTAGTCATTAGTAACGATACCTACTATTCGTGAACATCATTAGGAGCGTGGGACTACTGTAACAAATGAACGGTATTGTTACAAACTGCAATGGGAACCACGACCAGCTATACTGACAGAACAGAGAGGATGACTGTTGGAGGTTTTTGTTTTGTTACACAAAAATACCCGCCCTCAACACCCTCAACACCCTTAAAAACCTTAAGTGGGAAGCTTACGACCATCTATTCTACAGTCCATACCTGGCACCTTCTGATTTTTATTTGTTTGTACCCCTTAAAAGGGGGCTGTGAGCTTGTTAATTTGCGGATGATGATGATGATGATGATGATGATGATGATGTTGATGAGGTGAAAGTGTAACACCACCCTTATTCGCAACTGAATAAAGGCCGGTGCACAACAATAATATATTTAAAAAATCCAAAAGGTAAAGAGACAATATTTACAGAGCAGCCGATAGGATAATCACAAGCTAAATAGACCATACATTGGCCCATTTGTCTTCTGTTTCCCTGAACCCACTGCTCAAATATTTAATTATTTTAAAAATTACCGGGTTCCTCAACTATCAGTGTATGATTTCAAGTATGAACGTGAAGTGTTAAGAAAAAGAGTAAGATAAACAGGAGATTATTTATTTATTTATATAAATGAATAGATATTAAACATGAACAATATATATAAAACATCAAAGTCCATAGTTACGGGAGAATATCCATCACCTCGGCATATTTTACAATTAGTTACCCCTACAAATTGAACGTATAAGAAGGTGCTATTCTTATTGAAAATATATTTACAAACATTTATCTATAGGCATAAATATTACCAAATTTACAAGACGAGTTTCCAAGCCTGACGGGCTATAAGTTGATATCATAGTAACCTTGACAACCTAAGAATGATTACAAACAATATGTTTATAACCCTTACAAATAGAAAATATAAGAACGTGCTATTCTTATAGGTCGCTAATAATATTGAAAATATATTTCCAAAAAATGTATCTATAGGCATAAATATTACCAAATTTACAAAACAAGTCTCCAAGCCTGACGGGCTATAAGTTGATATCATAGTAACCTTGACAACCTAAGAATGATTACAAACAATATGTTTATAACCCTTACAAATAGAAAATATAAGAACGTGCTATTCTTATAGGTCGCTAATAATATTGAAAATATATTTCCAAAAAATGTATCTATAGGCATAAATATTACCAAATTTACAAAACAAGTCTCCAAGCCTGACGGGCTATAAGTTAATATCATAGTAACCTTGACAACCTAAGAATGATTACAAACAATATGGCGTCATGCGTCAGATGAGTATTAACCCATAATCGAATTTCGAACGATACGTCGTCTTGTTTACATTGACAAACATAGCGACATGTAAACCCAAAAGGGGAATTCCCGTTAATCAAAACAAAAATAAATATGAGGATTATAAGCCATAATGTACAAAAAAAAAGATTAAAGTATTACGTAATCCATAAATTTTGTGGTCTATTAATTTGCCGAAAAAGAATTTTGCAATACAACAGCTGAAATTGAATTTATGTACCTTTTATAATATCCAGGATACCTAAGTGTGTCCAGAGACAGTATCGAGTCAAGAGTGACATACCAATCAGAGTTACATCATTATATACGCTCATACTTGGGCTCTAAAAGGGGGAAGAGTGGTTGTGAAAACAGAGGGAAACACACAACAAAAAAGAGGGGGAGGGGGTAACTAAATGAGGGTAGAACATTCGAGCATCTTGTGGACGGAGTCAGAACAACAGTTTTTTGGACACATCACAGTCTTTAACGGATGTACGTCATACTTTCCCAGTATGCCTTATGATAAATCATAGTTCGAGTTTACACACAGTTCACTCGCTTAGTCAGTTGTTGATTTTCTCGCGGCACGTTGTGTTCGGCGGGAAGTACACTTTGGATGGTACACTGCTGAATGGGGCAATGGTGAGTTCACTCGGGATTATTATTGTTATTAGAGACCAGTCTTGTATATTTGTCACTGTTTAGTAGCTTTTATGCCAATAAATGCTACAAAAGAGGCCATGCATTATTGACTACGCACCCTTTTAACCCTTACTGAATAAGTAGCTTGAAGTGTCCTAGACTGGTTGTATTGAGAAGCATGGAGACTAAAAGAAATCATGCATGAGCAATGTAACAAATATAAACAAATAATTTGTGATAATTAAACTGCGTTAATTTTTGTTGTACCCAGGTCAAAACCTTCTTAGCCGTTTATTGAAAATGTTCATAGAAAGTTATTGTGAGACTAATAAACTCTTAGGAAAAATATTGTAAAGTAATAATAAACTAGTTTTATTCAAATGATTACAGGAATTAACATTAATTATTGACAAATAAATACCATTTATAAAGTATTAACCAGATGGTATTAATTTTAAATTTTACTAATCTGTTTATTATTGATGAGATATAAAGTTTTTTTTTATATACGCCTATAAAATCAAAGTGGTAATAAAATACTGTAGCAAAGCTATGGTTAGTATTATATTATTTGTTATTGTATATAATTAAATTGTGGTCATACAAATCATTTGTAACCGTATGTTCGTTTAAACTTTAAGGAAATGTTAGGGCATACACACCTATTTAAAAGATAGTATGTAAAACATATTTTATGTCAATTTTAAAACACATTGTTATACTACAAATTGTTATCTAATTAATTTGTTACCTGAGAATAAATCTGAGCTCCAAAGATGCATTTAAAACATTATAATCACTGGATTGATCTCGAAGAATCTACTTTTATAAAACGAACACAGTGCTAAGAGAAAATATGGAAAAACTCAAAGATAACCCTGGTGACAGTCTTAAATGGAATAATGTTGACGCTATAGATGGTTGGAATGTAACTAAGAAGGTAAAAGTGAATTTAAATATGATTTAATTGGAAATTAAAATAAAATATTACATTTAACAATATGGTACTACTATATGGTACAACTACTGTAGTGGGCAATGCTTTGCAAAATAAAATTACTCTTAATTTTGTGTATACTGTATATACCTTTGATAAAGAGACAGTCCCCCATAGCAATTAATTTCATTGACTTTAATCAAAGTAATTTAAATATATACATCTTTATTCTCTTGTAAATCTAAACAAAATACTTTAATTATTGAGCTCAACATAATCTTTAAGCGTATTATTATCAAGTATACCAGCATTTGCCTGGAGGAAAAGTGATTAACCATCTAGTAAAAATCATCCTCACTATACACGACAAGGATTTAAACTCCAATCTCCTTGTCATCAGCAGTCTAGTCTATTGTGTAGTGTTATTTCTCCATCCATTATTTTCATTACTAATTGTCGTCAATATATATGAAAATCTATTTTTTTAGAAAATTCTATTGTTCTTTTCAAATGTTTTATAGTTTTAAAACCATATTCTTCTATCCGTTTTATTATTCACGTTACCAAGAGATAGTTTATAGTTTATGATATTATATAAATAATATAGTTAACTTAATTATTTGACAATTCTATTTGGATCCAAACGTTAGAGTTAATACACTTTAACTGTTTTAAAAGCACCATCTCCAACACAGTTCTACTACTGGAGTCAGTAACACCATAATTGAGTGAACAAATTTTAACACTCACAGTAGTGACCGAGCTAAGAAATAGCCAGAACTGCGAGCCCTGAGCGTACTAAAGTAGTTAGGTAAATAAAAACAGGTTTTGTTTCATCTATACAAAATGTTTCAGTGAAATCGTGCAAAAATGAAACAGGGCATACGGGATGCTCTATCGAACATTTTGAGATAGGGAACGTGTGGTTTGGGAATTGGGATATGGGCCTAAACACGTCTAACACTGCTACTAATTTCCGGTTTATTTACAGCTTTTCATCACATGTAATTTATTTACATTTGGTTGTAACATTACATACAGGTAGTACTGTACAGTATACCATATCAGTGACAAACCGGAGGAAACCTACCAATTCATACCTCACAACATTGTTCAAAATAACGGCAACCAACCCCAATGCAAACATAACATCTACGTACGAGATTCTGCCACACCCGTTCAAATATCACATGCGTGTTGCGAATCACATCACATGCGATGACAACTCTGCCCGCCAATTCCAAATCTGTGTCCACCGGGGTCTCTTACACAAGTGATTTATGGTATCCCCATATGAAATAGCCTTCAGGCTCTCCACCACATGTTTAGACCCATATATCACCTAGCTGGCTTCATAGACCACACGTTCTCCATCTCAAAATGTTCGGTAAAGCATCCCCTATGTCCTGTTTAATTTTTGCACGCTTTCATTGAAACATCTTGTATAATGGAAGGGCTTTGTACTTTTGTAGAAAATAAAAAGGTTTTTAAAAAAGAACTTCCTTCAGCGTAATTTTATAATACAAAAAAATATCCATGACGTCCGATTTAAAATAAAGTATTAAGATAGAATCAGTATAGTTAAATTAATAAAGTATGATACAATGTATGACACATACCGGATAATCATCTAGCTATATAAAGAATAAAATTCTATGCTCTTCTGTACTTTTGATTTCATATGTTTATTTCCAGTAAACCCAAAAAGTACTAATCGACTCAAGATGGGAGATTTCTTCTGTTGTACTCCTTTTCTTTGATAATAAAAGGTAAGTTATATACCGCCAAGCTATCTCATCAGTGAGTGAAGCAGTATCGAAAGGCGTATAGTAATAAATGTATGTTCAGAGGAGGGGAGCGTTGTATTCCGTCATTATTTGGTTGGTTGGACGAGGGCTGTCATTTCACTTAACGAGCCTTGAGGCCTGGATTAAAGATGCATTTCTGCTAGGCTGGGAAATAGTAGATGATAACCATCCGAGTAATATAATAAAGGTATCTCTAATTTTTATTTCTTTATTTAAAAAAATACAGATATGGCTAAAATTTAACAGTGTAAAAGTGATTCAAGGTGAAAATTAAATTTTAATAAATTAAATGAGTATCCACAATCGCGAAAATGAGGCCCTAGACAAGGGATAGCAAGTCTCTTGACCTCCTGTCACTATGTAGAATGCTAACACTTTGTGTGGCACGCCAACATTAACATATATTTGCTAAATTTTTTCCAACGTGAATTTTTAATGTCAATATTATTTCTACAGCTATGTTATTCAATGTCATGTTACTATGAACTTTGTGAAGTGAACCTCTATAAATCGTCTTGGGTCGCAATAAAGTTAATCTCGGGTTCTGGTAAAGTACAACAAGCTATGATTCAAACTAATATGGAAGAGATTAGGTTATATTTTGTTATTGTGATTTTAACATATATATATCCATTAATTATCTATTTTCATCAAAGGTGTAGATTTCAAAGTTCCTACTTTAGGTAATTTAAATAATTATTCATAAAACACTCACTTTGACAATCTAGTAAATGGTATTTCCAAAAAATGTGGCCATTATTAAAATTTTACATCTTAATTGTTCATTCACTACATTTCAAAAAGTTAAATATTTATTTATTATTATATATTATTAATAAACCAAAATTTGAGGTTGCACAAAATACTGTTTCAAATGTCAGCTAATCCTTAAGTGGCACACTAGTTGGAAATGATTATCCATCCCTGTCCTAAACCATGCGGCCATCGAGGATGGTAAGTTATTCATATTAATACTTCCAACAAACATACAAACAATTTCAATATTAAAATTAAAATCAAGCGTGGAAGACATAACTTAAATAGAGTAATTGTTATTTTAATATTTTTCAAACTTAATAACTGTTATTTATATAAGAAATATCATAGTGTGATAATATATACCTTCCAAGTAGATATCCCAATTAAGACATTAATGCTTAAAACTGAGTGATTTTCATCTCCAAATTATATTTTGCCATTTTCTACAATAACTAATGTCCATGTATTTTCCTTAAATTATAGCTGCATTCTCATATCGTGATATTAATCACATTTATCTCAAGAATGACTTTGTTGCTCGCCACTCCCTAATAACTTTAATCTTAATTCAACGAGACTTGAGAGAACTTAATTCCATAACATTCGTTTGAAATTTCCCGACAGTTTAATATGTAGTCCAGAATGTCAGCACGATGATATTTGTAAACTGTCTCCATTTCACCCTCGAGTTTAATATCAAGAGGCTAGCGTTGACCCTACTTATGTTTGTCGCCTCTAACAGGCAGAGGTTGAGGAGCAATCCTGGGAAGTGGCTGTATAGGGTGATTGTTACCGTGACCGTTTGGAGCCGGGTGTGCACGCTCTTCAGCAAACGTAGTTCCTGGATACAGCAAATGGAGGAGAGGTAGGTTTATGGTCTTACTATTTGAACATTGATGATGTTTTATTAGGGTATTTATTATTATTATTATTATTATTATTATTATAAGTATTATTAGTATTATGACAATAAGTAATTTTCTTTTTTGTCTTAAAAATCTGACACAAAAATATAGTATAGTTAGCATGACATTTTAAGTCTGATATAATTATGATCAAACCTTACGTTTTACTCTTATATGCTCACGAACCCACCAAGGTATATTTTATAATTCTGTCTGTCTTCACCTATACCTTGGGAGATTTTTTTAAAATTTGACCCTAGCCCTAAAATTAAGGGTAATTTACAATTGAGGGATTATATGCTAAATGTATGTTTTTAGTTTAATTTGATCTCTTGGTGAGACAAGCATTGTGATTCTAATGATAAATAAAATCAATCTCGAGATTTTGATAAATGTAGACGTTTCATGCCACCCCACAAACAAAGAATTGCTCCACGCAATGACGTATGTTTATCTGTGTGTATTTCTTTGTGTCTGTGTTTGTGTTTGTGTCTTGACCTAGAGCCAAAACCATTTATATATTGGGCTTAAACTTGGTAACTAAGGTTTTTATAAGATTCCCCCGAGAAGTTTTTGAAATCTATATCTAAACCTAATATTAACGGTAGTTTACGTGAAGGCAAAGAGAGAAAAAACTATTTTTATTGAAACCCTTTCTAACAATTTTGTATCTAGTACCATTTAATATTACAAACAAATTAATCATTCTTATTTTCCCATGAAAATTACTTTAAGGTTACCTACTTTATACAATCAGAAATTTATAAATGTTATTAAATATCTGAAAATATATCAAAAACAAAAATGTATATCATTGTCAAGTTGAAGTAATGTTAAAATTAAAATTATTTCCCTAATATATAATTTTATAAGACCGATTGTTTTTGGGATATTGCAAAAACCCATATTTTTTCATTCACGTTTGAATGTTGATTATAGTGCTTTTAGGTGGACATAGATATTCTTCTTTTCTCAATATTTTTGTAACGTTGTATTTTATTACATCTATGCTCTTTTTTGGGAAATTTCTGACACAATGTATGTTATTTTGCTTGACAAAATTTACGAGTTTTTTCGGAAATTTCTCTATTTTAAGGTAAAAGGGAGAAAAAGTAGTTGTAGTTCAACGTATCATTTATTTTAAAATGAATCTAACAATTATGCTTAGAATTGATATCTAGAGATTATTTTACATATTAGTTTTCGGGAGAAATTTGTTAATTCGTAAATTAGTGAAGGGTGAATTTTTATAATTCAAAACTTTTCAAAATATGGTCTGGAAAATGTATTAAAAATTGAAATTTAAGAAGTGTTTGACATGCAAAATATAACATTATATTTGTTTTTCATGGATTTTTTTAAGGTTAGTTCATTGATTCATTTTTTTAAGTTTTGAATATTTTAGATATTGCTCCATGATTGGTTAAAAATAAGTATCTATAAAGTTATTATTTATCTGTTGGTTTACTTTAGAAATAAAAGTTAATTTTATTTTACTGCTTTTTTGGAAATAACTTTAACAAATATGTCCTTAATTATTAGGGTTTAATTGGAGATTAATGTAGGTGAAAATTTATAACTTACGTTGATTAAGATCGACCTACATTAGTTTATAAAGGTAGTTTATTTATGAGAGGGTTTAGAAAATCTACAAATTTTAGAAAATGGCTTTTAAATTTAATTTAAAATGTCTATATAAGAATTGTATTAATATATATATTACAAATTTTAATATATATTGATAGAAATAGTATGCATTATATCATATGATTGAAAGCTAATGTGTGTTTTTGGCTCACTTTTTGAAGCCCATTCCAAAATTGTTCTTAATTTAATTCTGGTACGTATAGTTTTTTCACAATGAACCCAAGTTTACTTACAACCTTTAATGTAGTGCCAGTAAGTGATGTGTATTGTTGGAAGGAAATTTCGCAATACAGACCTGTAAGCCTTTAGGCTGCCACAACTGATGCTGCTGGGTGTCCTTGTCTGCCCTTGGAAGTGTTGTTACTCTCAGACATTTACATTTCCAGAGTTGTTTTAATTGAATTTCACTATTGTGATTGTAGCTATAATTGTAGTCTTACAATATCTACACTGAAGTGTGTATGAACAATCCTAATGATTTTTGTTACATATTTATAAACTATATAGTGCTTAAGTAAAGAATGGACATAAGAAACTTTATGAAGAAAGCTTACTATGATTATTGATTATTTTAAAGTGAAGCTTGGTGACCAAGATACGGCATGGGCGCCAAAGACAGTTTGCCGCTATTGTGCTGAGAGGTAAAGGTAATGGGCAAAGGGTAAGAAAACGTGAATGCCATTTGCAATACCTATGGTGTGGGGGGAGCCTGAAGATCACCTTAATGACTGTTACTTCTGTTTAGTTAATGTTCAGGAGTGCTATCTGAAAAATAAGGAGCAAATTGTGTATCCAATCAGTCCTTCAGCCATAAAGCCAGTTCCACACGGAAAAGACCAGCCTTCCCCTCTTCCTCCAGCGGTTTTGAGAATATGGCAGAAGGTGATGTTGAAAATGAACTTTATGTAATATCTGAAGCCGATATTGATGATGTCTCCAAGCCTGAATACAGCTTTACTCCACAAAGTTTCTCTCAGAGGGAACTTAATGATCTATTACGTGATCTGTATTAGCCTAAGGAATCTGCAGAGATACTTGGCTCCCAGCATTAAAATAAGAATCTTAAGGCATCAGGATCTATTTTTCTTAGTACAGGCACAGAGTAAAATAACTAGTTCCTTTATTCTCAAATAACAATTCCTTGGTTTACTGCAATAACATAAACGAGTTAATGCACTTTTATGGCATTGAACATGATCCTACTAAATGGATCATTTTTATTCACTAATTCAAGAGACGCCTCAAAGGCGTGTTAATACATAATGGAGATGTGTATTCCTGTGGCCTATTCAGTTGAAATTAAAGAGGCATTAGATAGTATAGAGGTACTGTTAGCAAGCGTCCAGTATGCGGAACATAAAGGACTAATCTGTGGTGAGTTCAAAGTTATAAGAATTCAATTAGGAAAACCAGCTGGGTACACGAAACTACCTTGCTTTCTTTATGAATGGGACAGTTGGGAAAAGCAAAGGCATTAGAAAATGAGAGTTTGGCTAGAGCAGATAAATTTTGTGTCTGAAACCAAAATCATATTGCATGAACCGCTTGTAGACCCACATACATTTTTGCTTCCACCACTACAAATCAAATTGTGCTTGATGAAGCCATTTGTAAGGTTCTACCACAAGATGGACCATGCTTCAAGTACCTTTCTATGAACTTTCCCTTCATCACACAAGAAAAATTGAAAGCTGTAGTTTTTGTTGTTCCACAAATCCGCCAACGTATGAAGGACGAAGATTTTGAGAACATAACAAAGATCCAAATAACAGGAACATTGTTTAAACTATGTTTGAAAACTTCAAGAATATATGTTGTAACAAGAGTGTAAAAGTTAACTTCCTTCACTCCCATATTGAATACTTTACGAAAGATCTGGGGCATTATACTAAAGAGCAAGGTGAACGCTTTCGGCAGAATATTAAGAAGATGGAGAAGAAGTACCAGGGGAAATTGAAGGAAACTATGACGGTCGACTACTGTTAGATGTTGAAGAGGGACAGTAAGGATGGAGGATCTGCAAGGAAGTCAAAAAAGAGAAAGTTTGAAAAGTAATGGAACACTGTTTTTTTTGTTATAGAGTAGTAATGAAAGTATTTGGATAGTTCTCTACGGTATTAGGACGGGTCTTGACAGCATCTAAAAAATGTGTTTGTGAAAAAAAAAAAATTGTTTGAATAAATTTGTGCTTAAAATAGGCAGTCTTTAAAACATAACCTCTTAATTTGTGTAAAAACCTGACACGATAGAAAATAATGGAAGTCATTTCTAGAATCAGCATAAAAAGTTGATTCAAGAACACCTACTTTCGAAAAATCATCTGAGAAAATATTTTAAAATTCAGACTAGTGTAATTTGAGGTTTGCTTAAAAATAACTCATTTTTGAAAATTTGTAATTTTTAGAGTTAGTTTGAACCATTTTGTTTGGAGTTAATCAATCAAGAGTGTTTAATGTAATTAAGAAGAAATTATTCTCGTGTTTTGGGAGGAAGCTTATATAGGGGTAATTAACTGAATTACCATGATTTAAAAAAAAAATTATTCCAAGCTTTAATCTCTAAGTCTTATAAAACCAACTATCGGTCTTTATGTATATTTGCTTAACATCTCCGGAATAGCTTAACTGATCACGATGCAGTTTTTTTTTGTTACATGTGGATTTCTAAAGGGATTGTTTTAGGCTATGATGAAATGAATTCAATTCAATAAAATTGTGTTTTTTTTAAGAGTTTGGTGGATTTTCCTATTTATAGTAGCATTCATTATTTTTATGTATTTCTTGATCGATATATCCAAAGAGTAGTTACATAATATATTTCAATAGTAAAGTCAAGGAGAAATAATATTTTAGTTTAGTTGCTTGATTTGAATGCACAGATCTGTACTAGGGATGATTTATGTAGCTACATGTAGCCAAACATTGACTCACAACTGCATGGAATTCTAATCAGGCATACGGTAAACAACCCAAGCGGACTTTTGAATAGATCGTCTTTGTGCATGCTGCCAAAATTATCTAAAAAGATTGAATAGAGCTAAGTTAACGGGTATGACGGATACCCCAAATACCTTAGATGGCATTCTCGTGATAGAGAATGGTCGTTGATGATACATTCTTGATCATTGGAAATAAATCAAATTAACATCTGACATGTGACTCTAACTAATACCACATGTACAGTGACTTCAACTAACACTGCCATAACCATAGCTTGAACTAATACCACCTTAACTATGGCTTGAAATATAATTTCTTTATCCATGGATCCAACTAACACCCTCTGAATCATGGCTTGAACTATCATCTATTGATCCATGGATATAAGTAACACCACCTGAGCCATGACTCTAACTATCTTTTCCTGATCCATGGATCCAACTAACATCACCTAAACCATAGCTTGAACTCTATACGCCCTGAATTATAATATGTCCATGATTGAAGCAAGACTCAAACTCGTACTGACTTGCACTGGGGTTCTACTTTATCTAATTTGGTCATGGTCTGTAGTGATTAATACACTTTACCCCTTTTGTCCTGGTGCCGAAAAGGATAGCTAGAATAAATAAAAAGCTTTTAACACTGAATGAATAACCATATAATTTACTTGTTTAATATTCCATATTATATTGTTTATTTAAATTTTCCAACGTTGGAATGTGTTTTTAAAAATAAATATAATTTACTTTAGATCCCAGAATTAGTAAGCTTGGCACAAGAAGCCCAGTAAAGTTTTTCTCTAACCCTCTCTGAAATGTGTCTATACCCTGCTACAGTGGTCGTGACGTTTAATCACCTCGAACTAGAATATGGCCAAAGAGATGGAAGGGTAGTGGGACGTCCTTACAATTACGGACAAGTACCGTGATATCATAATTATGAGCGTGGCTTTACGCGGCTATTTGAGTTCGTCTCTTTCATGTTTTATGAGAGCGTTTTAACAGAGATTGGTTGGAGGGTGTGATGCATTATGGACAGTTGGAGCTCTCACAACAGACTGACATTTTGCCACAAACAAGTTCATAAATAGTGTCGTGGGGGTGGCAGAGAATGGGGTGGAGGGTCGACGGGTTAAAACCAAATGGTGGAGGAGTGTATAAATAGGAAACAAGGGTGGAACAGTTGGGCAATGACGAAGGGAACAAATTAATAGAAGATTATTGAAATGGATGAAAATGATTGTGTCTGTAAAGGCCGTTTATTAATGGAGTTGAAATATGCGTAGGGGGTGGGGAAGAGAGTGAAGAGATTAGGGCTGGGGATTAACCACCCTTTAATTCATCAACTTGAATATTTCACTCGATTCAAGCAAAAATATCTATAGTACTCTTATTAAATGACTATGGTAATAATATTAATAGTAATAATTATAATAATAATTATTATTATTAGGTGTTCTGTCTTACTACGGGTCAATTCCTTTTGTCAGTGAACTTAGACCGACAATGCACCCTGTCCTCTGCCTCCTCCTTTAGCTCCCAGAATTTTCTTCTATCCTTCAAGTCATCTAGTATTTAAATCCTCCTTCTTTCTAAGCTCCTCTTTCCTTCAACTTTTCCTTTTATGACGTCATGCAGAAGACCAACTCTCCTAAGGATGTGTCCGTTTCAGATTCCTTTGTGCCAAAGAATCACATTGAAAAGTGTTCTCTTCTCACCCACTCTTCTTAGGACGTCTTCATTTATCACTCTGTCTGTCCAGCTAATTTTCTCAAGTATTCTACTGGACCACATTTAAAACCTCTCAAAGTATTTCTTTTTCATATTCCTAAGAGTCCAAGTTTCTGCTCCATGTGACTATTATGGCCTATTATATAGTTAATTGTGTCTTTTTTTTAGTTTTATAAATTGGAAAATAGTTCTTCTATCAAATATGCCTAGTTAAATAATACTAAATAAATGCTTTTAACAGGTAATACTAACTTTTATTTATTTTAAATCTCAAATTATATAAGTTTTATATTTAACCACACCAAATCATATATTCTTGGAGAAAGCTTATAATTATCGTGTTTATCGTCATTGAATCGTTGAATACTATTATTAATATTTATTCTGTGCGTTAAGGGTGCGTACTAATTCCTAATAATTTTTTTTCCTGAGGACAATCTTTTTTTATTGCAGGGATATAATTTTTAATTTTCTTCGAGCTTTTCAACATTTATGTTTACTCCACTTCTCTTATAAACTTCTCAGAAAATATATTCAGCAAATAGGAATGAAGGAGTGGGAGGGATCGCAACTTATTCGAACGTTTCTGTCATAAAAGGGCAATCTTTTCCTAACTTGAGGAAATCGTTTTTACAGTTCTTCGTGTTTTTGTCATTATTTTATATTACCCTCCCAACTTTCCACCGAATCCAGGGTAGATTCAGGGGCTTGTTGGGTTTTCACTAGGCACCTCAGGTATTAATTTAATAATTTTAATTAATCAAGATTTTTTAGGGCTGGGCTATCGGATAGGCCGATGGTCGGCATTTATGACCAGATTATGTACGCCTATCTTTTGAAATGTGTAGGCTGGAAGCCAGGTTATTATGACTTATGAGTTTTAAGCTAGTGGACAATATGATCCTTTGTACTATTGCTTTGCGGACAGTGAAGCGACTGTCTTGTTGTGGGCTTGGTTTATGGGGGTGTGGGGGAGTGAAGGTGGCATTGAGGGTTGTTTATTGGTCATGTTTAAAATGACAGTTTGTTTGTGACTCATACTCTGTAGCTTTAAAGTGAAACACAGTGAGAGATATATTACTTGAAGGTGGATTTTAAAGTCAACATTTTGCGGGTCAGAGACTAAAGAGAGAGTGATATTATGAGAGGGTAAACTTAAGGGTTGTCAGTAACTAACAACATTCATGACAACTAGAATGCTCAGATAATTTTTCACCCTTACTACTTATTTTATAAATTTTATAAATATTAACTGAGTCTTATAACTATCATGTCTTTAAAATATATACTTTAACATTTATCACTATTGTTTGCTTAGAGTATATTATTTATACAAAAATAGTAAAAATTATTATAATAATAATTATTATTATTAGCTACTATTCATGAAAAATAATAATAATCTAACAGTTGAATAACTTTGTGCTAATTTTGAAATAATTATTATAAAATATTAATAATTAAAGCTCCACACAGTTGAACAATTTTATTTATATCAATGAGGTATATATACTTATTCCACTCGTAATAGACCTTCCTTATTTTAAAATAGTTGCAAAAAGAATTGGATGAACAAAATATTTTAAATAATAATAAAGTATAGTTATTTGTATACTACCCATATAATATTGAGAATAAAATAAACCGAATGATCGGCATCGGTCATCAGCATTGGTCTAATCGGTAAAAATCTGATTGGACCAGCCCTAAGATATTGATTTGTATTTTTTTAAATAATAAAAAATAGTTTACCAAATTAATTTTAAATAATGACTTTGGTAATAAAAGGAGAACTTATAAAAAAACATGTTCCGTTAACAAATTTGTAATTTTTATTAACAAAAAATAAAAAGGCCATTTTCCCAAGAGAATCAATAAATATGTACACTGTAACGTCATTTGACACCCTAACATGTATTTATCTATATTTATCTAATTATTGTAAATAATTTCCAATTTATTTTAGTTTGAAATCATGCAATTCAAAGTTCAGACACAGCATAACGCGCTATGTTACCGGTGTGACAAACAATACTATTTACATCCATTCAAAAATAAAAAAAGACGGGATAAAGAACGTATAGCACTGTTTTAAATAAGTTAAATAAGGAATTTTAACTTAAGGAAGATCACTTAAGTAAGGGCACTTTGCAGGTTCTGAGACTCATTTACAT
>CABEEJ010005514.1:0-48669 GCA_901482245.1 Timema douglasi | reverse complement strand
CCCTAAAAAAACAACACACACACACACTAGGAAGTTATATAAATGTAGATGTTTTTCTCTGCTGTCCTGTTGTTCTTGAAGTTATTTTTAGAATGCGAGCAGGGGAGTGCCGCCCTCCATTTGGTTTGAAAGGTGGCAAGTTTTTCTTGCTAATTTCAACTATGGTGTAGCAGGTAGCTATAGTGTGGTCAGTAAAGGTGAGACTAGTGTATTTCAGTGTAAACAGAGAGTACATACAACCAGTAACCTCTGGGTCTGATCAGGTTTTGTGCGGTCAATTTACTTTGTGTGTGGTCGGAGGATAGACATCTGTTCACATTTAAACTAGATATCAGTTTTATTTCGTTTCTTCACTAATATTCTATGCAAGTGAAACATTATAAATGTAGGAAAAGCAACTTTTGTTGAAACAATTGTACCGTGGATAGAGACTATCCCAGCACCAACAACATCTTTGTACTCACCTTATTCAACAGACAAGCTGGGGTCTCGTACAAATACGACGGTCACGCCACGGAACGACCTTGTTCATTCTCACTACAATAAACTCTATTTGGGAAGTCAGCGATTTTTTAAAGTGTTTTCCTGACTAAAACAATCCATTTGAAGAGCACGTGCGCGAGATGGCCGTTCTAAGTGGACCCCTTTGCTTCGGATGCCCGAGGTCACCCCCACCCCCTTAGCTGTGTGTCTTGACGGCGCTGTGCGCAGGCGCTATGGAAGACGTCGTCTATGTGATTGGATATTTATGACCGCTGTATGAGGTCATTCTTTCCACCCATGTTTTCCCCACTGAGCAGAACCAAATATAAGCGTATGTTTAGCAATGGAAGGCACTCTTAGCCCTTTCGCAGGTGGCCTAGCTTGGCATTACTGTCAAGGTGGATGCCCTGAGTCGGGCTACAAAATCATACTCCTGTAGCACTCTACAGGCTCATTTCATTGGTTCCATTTCATCAGGTTATAAGTTCATTCGCAAGGTTAAGAGTCATGACAATGACTCGGTACTCAAACAACAAATCAGCCCTTTCACAGATGACCTAGCTTGGCATTACAGTCAAGTTAGATATTCTGTGTCGGGCAACAGCCGAACGGTGGAAGGCACTCTTTGATGCCATCTAGATGTAAGGCACACTTGGGGCGCTATGTAGGCCCCTAGGATTATTGTAACGTAAGTTATTGTAAAGGAAGGAAATTGATATTTGGCCGCGAGCAAGTATTTTTCAGGTTAGGGTTCAAATCTTGGTGCAGATTATATAAATTATTGTAAATTTGATATTTGGCCACGAGCAAGTATTTTTCAGGTTAGGGTTCAAATCTTGGTGTAGGTTTTGAATATTATTGTAATTGAAGGAAATTAAGCTTAGACCATGAGTATCCTTTATTCAGGTCAGGGTTCTGATCGTGGTTAAAAGAAGCCTGTTTGTCGGGAGTTGTTAAGAATCATTTTATTGATTGTGTTAGCGGTCAGATAACTTTAATTCTTGGTCACTTTATTTACAATCTTGTAGGACTTATTAAAAGTTAGTTTATTTATTGTATTTAACAGTCAGATGAATTCAGTTCGTTGTTGCTATGTTTATAATATTAACTGACAGATTAGATGCTAGTTTATTTATAAATGTCTTTAATTCTTTGTCGCTTTATTTACAATCTAGTAGGACATTTAGAAGTGTGTTTAATTAGTGTGTTAACTGACAAATGTCGTTAACCTTTTGGTACTATAAGTACATTCCTTTGGGTGTGAGGAGGTGAATAGTTAGATCTATGAACTATCCGAACCTCCTAAACACATAGGTTGTATCTGACATCAGCAACCAAGTTGTTGCGAGCATTTTTCTTGTGAAAGCCTCTGATATTGAATTATATGTAACTGCAAACTATTATTACAGAACTTCCCTTTTTTTTTAGACTTTCGTATATTTAGAGGGAAGTAATGTACATTGTCTTGTTAGATATATCGGAGAATTAATATTGCCTCTAAGTCTAATAGAGCATATTGTAAATATTATTCTGTGTTAATATCCACTATAATAAACTAGCCATTGGTCCATATTTGTTACTTTCGCTTCGTTCTTGTCTGTAACCAGGCCTACTCTTGGTATTTTCCCTTAGGCCTAGTTGTAATAATGCTGGTGAAACAGGGTTCAGTTGGGCTTGTAGAGAACAGTTCAATAAAGGTCCCTGGTGATTACTTGCCTTTTATATTGTAACTTTGCAACTCACTAACTGTGGCGGTTTGGTAGGAATATTGGTGGTACAGCTAAGGTACTGACCCCACAGCGGTTGACCGCATTGATGTCATGGAGTCGACCCACTTGGACACTAGTAACTATCGGCAGTCCATGTAGGACCGTCCCATGTATTTTGATATTAAATATTCAATGCTCAAACCCAAAAACAATAATACTTGGTAGGAAAATGTGTATGTGTACATAAAAGTATAAGGTCAACACAAATTATTTTATAAATTATTTAATTGTTTAATTTATTTACTGTTAAATATTCTATTTTATTTATCATACAAATTTATAAATAATACATTTTCAAATTAATTATATTTTGAAATCATTCAAGTTTTAATATTGTTGCTACACGTTTTTACAAATGATATGTGTCAATAATAAGGACCGTACGGTTTCTATTTCTTGCAACTAGTTTTCTTGCCACGGGGTTTGTGTTTTTTGTTCGTATTGTTGTCCTCCTGTAACAATACGAGGTTCTGAATGCTCAGTCGGAGATCTCGCAAGTCTTGCAGAGCCATTTTGGCCAGCTGGCCCTCGTGTGTATTCCGTGGTTCATATATCAAGTGTGCCACGGCTTCTCGTAAGTAGCCTTCTGATTCTTGCAGCATCTTTAGTAGTTCCGGTTCCTTTGTCTTGCCATTTCTGAACTGTTTGTTGGCAATCGCGCTAGTGGCGGTGTGAAGCTCATACAGGGAAATACCTGTACCATGCATACAAGCAGTTATTTATAAATGTTTAGTTAAATCTTACCATTAAAATGGAGAAAACTAAAGCTACCACCTCTGTATTCATTCAAAACGAGCTTTAGCTTAACCTTTATTGGAGGGGGAATGGAGGCAATTAGTAAAATAAAGGTAAACTAAATCTTTAACAATAACAATTCTAAAAAAAAAGTTTTTTTTGTGCTTTTAAATTTTGTGTTTTAGGAATTGATGATTAATAAAAATTAACTCGTTTGATTTTTATTATTATTATTATTATTATTATTAGCACCACGTCTTACTACCCGTTCAGGCAATACGCACTTACGCTCATATGTAATGGTAGGGTGATTGTGAGATGTAAATGGAGGACCTACAGTTTAACGTGGAATCCGAACCACGGTGGAGACCTGGCATTCTTCACATTCACAAGATGTCTTGTCAGAGGGGAAGGAAGGGTTTGGTCGTTTGATTTTAAGTGAGATAAAGTTACAAGGGTCTTTGTTGATTTTTTATATTTAAAAGAGAGACATACCATTATTTTGTTAAGTTGTGGCTATTTCATAAGCATTTACATTTTACATTCTGCTTAGTCTGAAAAAAAAAAATCAAACAGTTTTTTTTCACCCTCTTCGTTTCCCGCGTAGTCTAACGCGTTACTCTTTAAGTAGACTAGGTTTCTAATGACGGGGAGGTTGAGGTTCAAATCTCGGTCGGGTCTACCGAGGGCGAATTCCAAAATGGTTTTATACTCTCCCTCCGTGTAAATGTGGGTACACTTTCTCTAAAGATAACCTTCCCAATCCCTAAAACTACTAGCGTAATTAGTACACAAACGTATAACCTGAACGTTTAGTAAGAGGTGGTGCTAGAAAAGCAAAACTATTTTTCTCTCTTGGTCGTTCAAAATTGTAAAACTCAGCACTAGCATATACTCATTCAAAACTAAACTAAATTCCAAAAATCATCTGAGTTACAACAATTCCATCCACAAATGAGATTGTTAAACAACTGGCCTGAGTAGTTAGTCGATTGTGAACAACTCTCCCCTGACCGTATTATAAAGGTTGGTTTATTTTCAATACCGTATTTGTAATTTATAGTTCATTAATTCATTTTTATTGAGCGATGTATTTTGTACAATAATATAAATTAATAAATTATCATCATCAATCATATACTATATCCAGGATATGGCTGTGTCGGTTCAGTAAAACACCTCCATCTTTCTCTGTAGTGACACCATTCTTCTCCTCTCACTCGCACATGTCATCCTGCATCTCTTGGGGTAGTTTTCTTACATGCCTACTCTCTATAACTATCTTTGGGGCTGTTTTTTTCCATCCTCATTACATGGCCATACCATCTCAGTATTTCCTCTTCTACCATCTCATGTACACTCCATCTGCCTTGAAAATTAGCAGTCTTACCTTGACGGATTAAACTATGACTCTAGCTTATAAGTTATACCATAGTGGAACCATATCAGGTGAGAGTGATACCTAACAGGTGAACGAAGGGTACTTCCTGTACCCCAACTCTTGCCCGGACAACTTAATTACTAATCCTGTCTTTCATTGTAACCGCTAACATGTACTTCAAAAACTTCATTCGTATTGACTCCTCCTTTCTGGTCTGTTACATCAAATATATATGTTTATGCTCACACGTAACATGCCTTATATAACACTTATTTACACTTCAATAGCACTTCTCTAGTCCACAGCAGGTCTCTTACACACCTGTAGATTACCTACCCATGCTAGCCTTTTATTATTACAATTTCTACACTCCCATCATCCAATCTTTCTTCCAAGATTTGACACTTTTTAATTCCCTCAGATCTACTCTATCCGGCTACCTAGTGTCTAACATTTCAATTCCCTCAGAGCTTCTCTATCCAGCTACCTAGTGTCTAACATTTCAATTCCCTCAGATTCTACTCTATCCGGCTACCTAGTGTCTAACATTTCAATTCCCTCAGATCTACTCTATCCGGCTACCTAGTGTCTAACATTTCAATTACCTTAGTCATACAATTCTAAATACCTTTATGTTAGTGTTCAGAATTGCTCTAGTCTAACTTTCTAACTTTTTACCATCTTAAGTTTTGGTAGTTGATACTTATTGAACCCAACATAAAATACAAATTATAATAACATACATTTTTTAAGGGTTTTAAATGTATTTATTTTCATTTTAAATTTGAGAGAATCGGTCATTTTTATTGTAAATAATATGCTGTTTCTAGAAAACGAATTCACGGTAAATTGTCTAGTAGAATATAACAACAATTGTTGGTAGTTCAACCAATAAGATAAAACAAACGCTCTTTTTTACTAGTATTTAAAAAATCAAACATCAAATAATAAAATATTACAAAACGTATTAGCCCTAGTAGTAATAAATTATGAAGAAATAAACCAATTGATGTTTCTTTAAACAACAAAATGTGTTGATTATAACGTTAATTTTATTATGTCTGGTTTATAATAACCAGCTTATATTTTGCTTTAGGGGATTTTCACTTACATTTTAACATTATAAATTTTTCAATCTACCGCACGCATAGGGTTGAAATTTTAAAATCAGTAGCTCTTGTGCGCAAGCATGTGTACCCCGAAGCTGATTTTTTTTTAATTAGATTTTTTTAAATTCATTAAAAACTGTGCCGGAAGAAATAAAATGAAGAGATTTTTTTCTGCAGTTACTCTGGCAACGTCGACTACTTCTGCTAGTGGTTTATAATGATATATTTACCTAATAGCCTGGAAATTCCTGGTTCCAGTCTCCTGAGAATAGGAATAATATCAAGACAAAGGTTTATTTTCTTGGCCAGTATTTTGTTGTTTGGTTGGTTGGTATTCCTGTAGACTGCGATAAGGTTTTGTTTCAACTCTAAGATGAGACTATGATGAGGCGCAAAGGAACGTTGCAGACGAAACAACAGATCTTCCATATCTTTGGAGTTGCCTGCGGACATCAGTAAACAATACAAGAGTTAATCCGGAGTCTTTTGTAAAGCAACATCGCACACAATGACAGAATCTATCATTAAAATGCATAAACGTGTCATTGAAACATATATATTTAGTTAAGAAGTTAGTGAAAATTATAACAATCAATACGACCACAGTTCGACCATAAGAGAATAATGAATATGAAATTACTATTGAAGTGTTGCGTGGCTTAAGGGCTTTCCTTCTAAACCACGTGCTTTTCGACTCTGTAGGGCGTGGCAAGGGCAAGACAGGGCGGCGGCCCCACGCGGCCCAAAACGCGCCAAAACAACATTCTTATTTTTCTGACAACTAAAGATTTTGTGTTGGGACCGTAATATTTTAAAACGTAGTTCTATTCAGGCATGGCAGGGCTATGTAACTATATTTTAAAATTTTAAAAGTCACTTTTAAAACGCTTTAAAATAATCCGTTTTTTTAAATTAACTATTTTTTTCTAGGTTTGAAAGGAGAAAATAAAGAAACAAAGATGTAGTGACAAAGTTAGACACTTTAATTTGTCCGATTATATTTTCGGGGAGCATACTCCTATCCATTGATTATATATCTATTTTTTTAGACAATATATGTTTTGACATTGAATTCCTTAACTAGGGAAACACATTAGTTGGAGTTTTCTGACTGAAAAGAGACAGAGGTAAATAACGAATGTTGATGGTAAATCCATGTTTGTGACGTTGTAAAGTGTCATTGTGGACATTTGTTCATGGTTGTCACGACTTACTTCTATAAACAATCTTATACATATCAAAAGTGGAAAGATATTTTCTATAATAAAATATTTGGTATTCCCTTACTTTCAATTTCAGTGGATGCATTTGTCCCATGTATGGATATTTGTTATTTAATTCGTCTTTATTTTGTTTCCTACAGCTATTTACTATTTTTCTAGAAAATATATCCTCTTTAAGGGCATTATATTACTTGTTTCATAATATATTCTGAAGAATTCCGTCAGAAATAAACCTAGGTAGGACTATGATCTGAAATAACAGATTAATTTTATATCATTCTTTTGATTTCTACTTTTTTGTTCATTGGCATAATAATGTAAGTGTAATTTTGACACGACAGACACGAATTTCTCACTACCCGGATCGTCAATTTATGGCATCTTTTTATTTAAAAAAACAAGAAATGTTGGTCTGATAGAGACGGCCGTAAGAAAGGAAGGTTATATTTAAGTCTATTGATAGACGCGGTTAGGAGGGTGGAAGCCGTGAGTCTATTGCTAGACGCTGCAGGGAGGAAGGAAGGAAGGATCTCACGAGTCTATCGCTTGATGCTGTAAGAAGGAACCCTCGAGTCTATCGCTAGACGCTGTAAGAAGGAACTCACGAGTCTATCGCTATCCTCTGCAGGAAGGAAGGATCTCACGAGTCTATCGCTAGACTCTGCAGGAAGGAAGGATCTCACGAGTCTATCGCTAGATGCTGTAAGAAGGAACCCTCGAGTCTATCGCTAGACGCTGTAAGAAGGAACTCACGAGTCTATCGCTAGACGCTGTAAGAAGGAACTCACGAGTCTATCACTAGATGCTGCAAGAAGGAACTCACGAGTCTATCGCTTGACGCTGCAAGAAGGAACTCACGAGTCTATCGCTAGACTCTGCAGGAAGGAAGGAAGGATCTCACGAGTCTATCGCTAGATGCTGCAAGAAGGAAGGAACTCACGAGTCTATCGCTAGATGCTGCAGGAAGGAAAGAACTCACGAATCTATCGCTTGACGCTGCAAGAAGGAAGGAACTGACGAGTCTATCGCTTGACGCTGCAAGAAGGAAAGAACTCACGAATCTATCGCTAGATGCTGTAAGAAGGAAAGAACTCACGAGTCTATCGCTTGACGCTGCAGGAAGGAAGGAACTCACGAGTCTATCGCTAGATGCTGCAGGAAGGAAGGAGCTCACGAGTCTATCGCTAGATGCTGCAGGAAGGAAGGAACTCACGAGTCTATCGCTTGACGCTGCAAGAAGGAAAGAACTCACGAGTCTATCGCTTGACGCTGCAAGAAGGAAGGAACTCACGAGTCTATCGCTAGATGCTGCAGGAAGGAAGGAGCTCACGAGTCTATCGCTAGATGCTGCAGGAAGGAAGGAGCTCACGAGTCTATCGCTTGACGCTGCAAGAAGGAAGGAACTCACGAGTCTATCGCTAGATGCTGCAGGAAGGAAGGAGCTCACGATGGTTGATGGATTATATATTTTTTAGAGAAATGAAGGGAAGGATTGGTGCTGGGGTTAAAATTTCCAAAACTAAAAGAATAAACAACTTCTCACGGGGCTAGACGATTAACATGGGTCCCCTCAAAACTGCCAAAGTTTTTTTTTTATAAAAATCACTTTTTGGGGAGGGGGAATTGAAATTTTCCATGTATGTTACCAAACCTTCCCGGATGGCTAAATGGTTTTTGAAATTAAGTGCTTAAAACCTATACAATTAATTATAAACACTATTTTCGATGTGGTTAAGTTGAAATTTGTTAGGCACGTAAGAAAACAATTCAAGAAAATAAAACAATCCTTAAAATTTCAAATTAGGATGTACGTGGGAACTGAAGTTGGTGTGGTGGTGGGGGGT
This sequence comes from Timema douglasi, assembly GCA_901482245.1. Taxonomy (NCBI): domain Eukaryota; kingdom Metazoa; phylum Arthropoda; class Insecta; order Phasmatodea; family Timematidae; genus Timema; species Timema douglasi. The sequence goes on along the minus strand of CABEEJ010005514.1, from coordinate 40,125 downwards.
GGGAGGGGAATAAATAGGGGGAGTAAATATACATCTGTCCAAAAGAATTAATAAGATCTAATTTTTGTCATGGAAGAAAATTTAAATTTGACATGTTGTTAAAAGGAACATTCCACATAACCATAAAATTTGTAAGGTTTGGAATTTAAAAATCAGGTGCTGGAAAGTTGGGGAACGGAGGTTCTAATAATTGTCTACAATGATAAAAAAAACTTCTCAATTAAGATGAAAAATATAGCTTTGTAAAGGTAGATGTAAAATGTTTCAAAATAAACGAATACAAAAGCTATTATCTTAAAGTGAATGCATAGTTAAAAATCGAAGGATAATTGAGTGCTTATCTGATGAGATAACATTAATTGTGTCACTATGACACCCTAATTTGTTTATTTATATTATTCAAACAAACAAACTAGGGTGACATAAGTTGGGGACCATGAATCTTTTTGGGACATCATGATACTCAATATTTATTGCTCTTTTAACAGAATATATTATTTTATTTATGCTCTTTGTTGAAATATGATTTATTTTACCAGCATGTTCCTGTAACAATGTATTTCCTTCATCTCAATTATCTACGATCCTGTTTAGGTAACTCTTGCTTTGTCAATGGATTGCGTTTGTTTGTGTACTCAATTTGCATAATTAAGGGTTTTTTTACATATATTTATTAGTATCCACAGTTGGTTTGTTATTTCCATTGTAAGCTCAGGATTTTACATGGGGGGACTATCAAAATGATGGCTGCTGGATGTTCAACATCCTAATTTGAAATATTTTGATACTACTTAGCCGTGCGAAGATCGGCTCAAACTTCTAGTGTATTATATAGTTAATGATGTGTTGATTTTGTAAATAACATTTTCAGGACTATAATTCGAAATATTTTACTAATTAAATTTTATTAGTGAATGGTAGGGATGGGAATTTTTTAAAGTTAATTTGACTGGTTTCAGTTTGACAAAGAATTAACGCATATCTTAGTTTTGTGATACATATATTTGATGGGTAATAGGGTTTTACGTACAAGACGTGTATGACGTACTTTTGTCGATATCCTCCAGCAAGTCCTTGCCTCTTGCGGTAGCGGAATGAACCACTAGAGGGCTGTAGTAATGCCCGCATTGGTTACACTCCCACGGACTATTCTCCTTAAGAGCGTCCACTGGACTCACCAGTCCCTTGCCTCTGCACTTGACACACTTGAGAGAACTCATGTAAGTCCCAAGTTCTGTCGGGTCACGGCAGCGAGAACACGTGCAGTCGAAATACTTGCCTTCGTGAAGGTGTTCTCTTCGTTCGCATGTTCCCTGGGAGGAGAATCGAGCCTTTTTCAAACTGTCATGTCATGCTCTACTATAAGCGGATGTACAAATATAGAATTAGAGAACTCGAATAATAATGTAATTATCTTATAAATACAAAAAATTAAGATAATTTAATAACTTAGTTACTATTATTATTATTTTAAATCCTCAATAAAAATATTAATAACTATTATTAAATTCAATTATTATTTTAATCAATAATTGAATTCGATTAAATTTTGCTTAGTATATAAAATCAAACAATTCCTCTTTGGGGCAAAAAACAAAAATCCTCATGACTAACGCCCGCAAATAAACAGGACAATGAATGACCAATGCCCAAAAAATAATACAAACATTCTCTCAGTGAGTCGAACCAAATAATCCTACATCAATTGAAATATTCAAAATATTCAAATGAGGCAAAATGGACAAGATTGCGACATAGGGTCAATGACACAAAATGAGCAGAATTGAACAGGAAAAATGTTGCACTCGAGTTGGGAGTTAAGGTATTAACATTTCTGTCATGAATTTTGTTCGTACGTTGCCGACAAATTTCTTGAAGCCTTCAGTTTCAGTTCTTGTAGTTTGAATATTTGCCGATTGTGTGGAGAAGAAAGAGGGACTTGAAGGGTTTATTTTGTTCCTGGTACGGCTTGTACCATTCAAACAAATCAACTCACGAATTATAGAACGAGGTGACATGGAATGTGTGTACTGTACCTGTAAAGGACTAGTGTAGTTGAAGAAAATGGGCTGTCCCTGGCTTATATGCACACTCGCATGGACGGTGATGATAAAATTGTCGTCCACTGCAAGGTGAGTGTTTGCGATGCAGTGATGAGCCATGAGCGCCGCCTGCATGTAGACTGCCCGCAGTCTCAGGTGTTCTGCGTGTGAAGGAAGGCCTGGGGCACGCACCTCGAAACTGTTCACATCCAGTACCCCGCACACCCTCTGGACAAGCTCCGGGTCATCCTCGGGCTGTACCGCGCCAATATCCTTCAAGGGCTGGTGGAACGAAACATAATATTTAATGTTAACTTGAGCAGAATTTATTATATCCAGTAAAGAAAGGACTGAAGCGGAGCTTGCTCCCACTTTATAAATCCAGGGTACAATACATTTTTTTTAGTATTAACATCCTTAAAAAAATAACAGTAAAAACAGGACAAATGGTAAAAGATCTCCCCAAGCCGACTAGCAAATGTTTATAAAGTTACAGTGAAAGTGAACTTTTCAAGAAGTGAAATAGTCCAAGGGGACGGGGTGAGGGTTGAAAGAAGCCCTCGTGGCAGACATTGTAGAAACACTCGTGACAACGCCAGCAAGCAGAGAGGGTAAGTGTTAAACACCCACACAGTCAAAGATTTGGGGATGAAATAGTCACTTAAACTCACCCTAGATTATTTATATTTATTATTTAATAGAAAGCCAAAGTGTGCAAACAAAGCAAGTGGAGGCCATGGGTATGAAGTTTTTGAGGAGCTTTCACCAGAAGAGATAGGATTAGCAATGAAGATGTAAGGTCTAGAGTTGTGGTACATAAGATAGTAGAGGAAGCAAGACTGAGATGGTATGGACACGTAATGAGAATGGAAGGGGAGAGGATTCCAACAAGATTAGTGGATAATAAGTATGCACGGAAGAGACTACAAGGAATACCAAGGAAGATATGGGAGGAACAGGTAGGAGCAAGTGTGCAAGGGAGAGGTGGAGAGTGGAAGAAAGTGCGAGAGGAAGAATGGTGGAAGGACAGAAGAAGAAGGAGGCATTTTACTAAACGGGCTCGGGCACAGGCTGGAAACAGTTCATGATGATGGTAGGTAATCCCAACAGCTCTCGAACATGTCATGAGGGAATTATTACTTGATGATAAACATTTTAAATGAAGAGGAAAAGTTATTATCAAATAAAATATTCTAGGACACCCTTGACCGATATTCAACAACTGTCGATATCACCAAGTGAATAAAATTAAACTCTAACTTATTGTAACGTGTTTTACTATTTACAAATTATATATATCTTGACACTTAAGAGTACAAACATTGGTACAAATATTATACATCCATATATACACGTACAATACTTGGTCATCGTGTCCACGTCCCTAGTATAACACGACCAGTCCCAAACACACTCACAGGAAGACTACCCTGCAACTGGCTATTTGCACCTGTCACCCCCACCCTCTCTCTTCACATTCCAGTTACAGAGGTAGGTACGCTCATTGCACTCGCAAAATAGTCACTACAGCTATCCGTCACACTATTCCCTCCTTTTTAAGAGGCTCTCCTGAGCCACTATAGTACATCACACTGAGAGTTTTTTTTCTATTCAGGAAAGTCATTAGGATCACACATACAGACAGTATCCCATGGGCTTCCTCTGCCTTGCAGGATAGCGTCTCTCTGGAATAATCTTGGGTAGCACAAATAATTCCGGACTATTAGTTTTTGTTTCATCTTCATTAGAAAAATCTAAACTACAACTTCTTGGTAAAAGACTAGGTCCTAAGTCTTTCGCAGGTGACAAGTTTTCGCTAACATATGTTAATTACCTGTCTGTTTCTGATGGTGGTTCCTTTAGGACCGAACTGCATGGCTTCAGCCGGTTGAAATGTACAATCATCCGTTTCCGCTTGGGTGATTCGCGTTGGATGCGGTAAACTACATCTGATATTATGGTCTTCACAATATAAGGGCTATTCCATGCACTGTGCCATTTAGGTGAGTTTCCTTTTCTGACTGCTGGCTGGTGCAGCCACACACGATCACCAACCTTATAGGCACTACCCATGCACTTCCGGTCGTACACATCTTTTTGCACCCGATGTGTTTTGCCGAGATGTTCTCGTGCTAAACGATGTGCAGTTTCTAAATTTGTTCTTAACTGCCGAGCATACTCTAAGGCAGTGTCGGCAGGCTCTGGTTCTCCATATATCACGTCAATTGGTAACCGTACCTCCCGACCGAACATGAGATAGTAAGGGGTGAACTTCGTCGAATATTGTGGACTGGACCGGTATGCTAGTAGAACTTGTTGCAGGGCCTTGTCCCAGTTGTCCTGAGAGTTGTTGACGTTCTGGGAAAGCATTGCGCATAGAGTTCTATTGAATCTTTCTACTAGGTCATCTGACTGTGGGTGATATGGAGCTGTGCAAGTTGTCTCTATCCCAAGAAGTTGACACATTTCTTGGAATAGCTTAGACTCAAACTGGCGTCCTTGATCTGTATGAAGTTCCACTGGCACACCAAACTGGCAGATGAACTCTTTCACAATAAGCTTAGCTACTGTTGACGCTTCCATATCTGGCATAGCATATGCCTCCGTCCATTTGGTGAAGTGGTCAGTCACTACAAGAATGTATTTGTTTCCTTGAGCTGTCTTTGGCAAGGGTCCCAGAATATCCGTAGCTACACGCTGGAGGGGAAATCCTGCGAGGTAAGTCCCAAGGGGTGCTCTCAGCTTGGTGGTCGGTGATTTCCTTCTCGCGCACTCAGGACATTCTCTACACCACAGCTCTACATCATTGGTCATCCCTGGCCAATAGAACCTATGTCGGATTTTCTCTAACGTCTTTGTAACACCTAAGTGGCCGCCAGTAACCGCATCATGCAGTGATCTTAAAATATCGGTAGATAGGTGACGTGGTACTACAAGCTGAAGTATATCCGGCTTATTTTCTTCCAACCAGCGACGGTACAGAAGGCCCCGATGTACTTCTAGTCGTTTCCACTGTGCCCACAAGCTCATGTAGCTCTCTCCTCTACTGGATGCTTCACAGGCGGTTGGCCTCTCCTTCTCTTCCCGCTTTAGTTGAGCAATGTGTCCGATGGCTTCATCAGCGTCCTGTAGCAATCTGATGTCCGTGTCTGACCAATGAAGTGCCCAGCTGGAGTTATCTTGAGATATAGCGGATACCGGAAGCTCCTCCTGCCCACATTGTTTACATGGCAAACGTGATAATCCGTCAGCATTTCCGTGACTCTTTCCAGGACGATGCTCTACCATAAACTCAAACTCGGCCAATTGCTCTAGCCACCGGGCAACTTGCCCTTCAGGTTCCTTAAACTGCTGCATCCAGCGAAGAGAGTTGTGGTCTGTGCGTACTTTAAACTTTTTGCCGTATAAATAACTCCGGAAGTGTCGAGTTGCATACACCAACGCCAACATCTCTCTTCTAGTTACACAATAGCGACGCTCAGCCTTTGTTAGCGCTCGACTAAGGTAGGATACTACGCGTTCTTCTCCCTCCTGTACTTGACTTAAAACAGCTCCAATGCCTGTCCCACTGGCATCTGTATCCAAGATAAACTCAGTGTCCATCCTTGGATAGGCAAGAATTGGAGCAGATGTGAGACGTTGTTTCAGCTGTTTAAAGGCACAATCACACTGTTCACTCCACCTAAACCTCTCTCCTTTTTGTGTGAGCTGGTACAGGGGTGCCGCGATGTTTGAAAATCCCTTTACATAACGTCTGTAATATGAAGATAGCCCCAGAAATGCCCTGAGTTCAGTGATATCACTAGGTATGGGGTAGTCCACCACTGCACGAACTTTTTCCGGATCAGTGGCCACACCTTCCTTTGAAATAACGTGTCCCAGAAACTTCACAGTTGTTCGAAATAGATTACATTTCGATGGTTTCACTTTTAGGCCAGCTTCCCGTAACCTCTTGAACACCTCACGTAGTCTACTGATGTGCTCTTCAAAGGTTCTCCCAATCACGATTACATCATCCAGGTACACCAATGCCGTATCCCACTGGAGGCCCGATAGAACTAGATCCATCAATCTTTGATACGTGCTTGGGCCATTGCAAACTCCAAAGGGAAGCACCTTAAACTCCCACAGCCCATCTCCTGTTGTGAATGCGGTCTTCTCACGATCCTGAGGAGCAACCTCAAGCTGCCAGTAGCCACTCACCATATCGATTGTGGAAAATAGCTTCACACCTCCTAGAGAGTCCAGTAGATCGTCTATACGAGGGAGGGGATACGCGTCTTTCTTTGTAACATCGTTCAGCCGCCGATAATCTATACAAAACCTAGTTCCGCCATCTTTCTTCTTCACCATAACAACGGGTGAGCTCCATGGGGAGGTTGAGGGTTGAATGACGTCATTTTCGCTCATCTCTTTCACAACACTTCTCATTTCCTCCCTACGGTGGAATGGTACTCTTCTCGGTGGTTGGCGGATGGGTGTGCTTCCACCCGTATCAATTTCGTGATAGACTAGATTAGTACGACCAAGGTCGTTTGGTCCCCAAGAACACACATCTGGAAAATCGTTCAACATGGCTTCTGCTATGGAACGTTGGGTAAGTGATAGCTTGGCTGAGTCTAAATCAAATAAGCTAGATGCCTTCTCGTCCCGGGTAGTTTTATCTCCAGTCCCTACCGTCCCTGCGATGACGCATGGCATCAGTGATCCAATATTTGTCCCACTATATAAAGTCACTGGATGTGGGTGTGGATTTAGCAATCTCACTGGAATAGCCTTGTCCTTGGAAGATACTACAACGCGGGCCGCGAAAATTCCATGCTTCTCAGAAAGGTGACTATTTGTTTCTAATACCCCCATCCCCATGTCCGCACTGACTGCTGCTTGAAGCACCACCTCATGTCCACTCGGTATCACGATTGTTTCTTTCAAAGTCACCCGGCACACTCCAGGCTGTGTTTCCCCTTGTGTTTTATTTAGGGGTACTTCCCCTTCACCTACCCGCATTATTCCTTTCGAAAGCAAAACATCGCATTTGTTTCTGCGTAAGAAGTCAGTGCCTATAAGGCACATCTGTGTCAGTCCCTTTGCAACAATCATTTCCTGTGTTACAAAGTAGCTTCCTATTCTAACGGGTACACTCACTGTACCAAGCACAGTCATATGATCACCACTTGCATTTATAACTGACCTGTTCGTTGGCTGAAGTTTGCCATTTGACGCTCGTTGCCAAACTTTCTCATCTATGAGGGAAACAGCCGCTCCAGTGTCTATAAGTAAATCTATAGGCTCGTCCCACAATTTTCCTTCCACGAACACGGCTGAGTATGGGTCCACACTTCCTACTACAACGCGGTACTGTTTTGAATCGGAATTTACTGCCGGTGTGGTTTCGGGCACACCGGCGCGCACTAGTTTTTTTGTTTCTTGTTCTTACCACACTTTGCCCGAACATGTCCCAGTTCACCGCATTGGTAGCACTTTATTTCTCGTCCGCGTTGACATTGCTTCGTTGTCTGGATGGTACCTGCAACATTTTTCAAAGATTCACAAACATCGTGGACGGCATCAATTGTCTGCATCACCATGTTCATCATTTGTTCCATTTTGTGATGCTCTTGAGTTACAACACAAGCGTCACTCGTCTTTATCGGCTGCAATAACTCATCGTCTACGGATACTCGACACACCTGATCGGCTGCCTCCACTTGACCTATAGCTTCCAGCTCAAGAGCCAAGCTCACGGCAGTTTCCAGTGTCTTAGGCCGCTCTTGCCGCACACGAAGTCTTATATCACTCCCGAGAGCTGCCAAGAACCGGTCCCGCGATAATTCGTCCCAAGCTTCGCTATTTACATTCGGGTAACAGGCCGCAGGCTGGAAACAGTAAGGGATTTAAAATAATCAAGCGTATACTACCCTTATTGCAAAATAATAAACAACTTTAAATAAAATTTATTGTTTGTAGTGTTCAATTAATGATTACGTAAAAAACACTAAATTAGTAGAGAGAAGGTGAGTAGAATTTAGAGGAAATCTGCCCAAATTGGCAGTAAATAAGAGTGGAAAGCTATTTAGTAAAATCATCTTCAAAACACTTATCCAGGATTCGAACCCCAACGCCCGCTTGCGTCCATCATCGGAGGTGAAAGTTAGTTGTTTATTGTATATTTCCTCTGATAAGATCAATATGTGTGTTATTTATTCTAAATAAGTGTTTGACAATAATTTTGTTTATAAATTGTACTTTTATTCCCAAAACAATGTATAAAAGTGATGTTAAGTCGCAGCATTTGGAAGTGACCTTGTCTACGTGCGCCTGATGACTCCACCACACCGCCGTGTGTCTCCTGGTCTCCAGATGAGTCTCTAGACTCAGAAAGTGCTGCCATTTGGTGCTGTCGTGAGGATCTGCAGACCTCCTCAGCAACAAACACCGCAAGGGTAACAACACCTGACTGTCGTCCATCAGGTGGGACGAGGTCTTCAGAGTCCGCAGAGCGTCGCACTCGGCGACAGTGTGGTCCCCTCCCCTGAGACAAGCAGTGTCTCCATTAGAACATCTTTACCTGGACACGGGAAGCGAACCCAGGTCCCTTGTCTTAGTGAGACCATGATCACCTCCAACATTGATTGAGAGTCACTAGCATTTGGCATAGTAAGAATATGTATGTCTTATTTGGTTTATTAATTAGGCCTTTCACACACGAAGCTACTCAAGTCATTGGACTGGGTGGTTAGTGATCGAAGTCACGGACAAATAAATAACTGGTTGTTATGTATGTTTCACACACGAAGCTACTCAAGTCATTGGACTGGGTGGTTAGTGATCGAAGTCACGAACTGATCAGTAACTGGGTGGTTAGCGATCGAAGTCACGAACAGATCAGTAACTGGTTGTTATGCATGTTTCACACACGGTGCTACTCAACAGTCACCGGACTGGTCGGTTAGTGATCGAAGTCACGGACAGATCAGTAACTGGTCGGTTAGTGATCGAAGTCACGAACTGATCAGTAACTGGGTGGTTAGCGATCGAAGTCACGGACAGATCAGTAACTGGTTGTTATGCATGTTTCACACACGGTGCTACGCAAAAGTGACGGAGTTTCAATAATTTTCATTTCGTACTATATAGCTAGCTCTAAGCTCCTTCTTCGGGCTTCTAGAATATTTAATATGTATTAATGTATTGTCTAGCAACTCGCGCTCCGGGAAGGATTTGATTATATTTTATTTTTATTATTATTAATACTATCATCATCATTACAGATTTAAGAAACGCAGCCAAAGAAGATTTTGGATTCATCCATGCAATGAAAAGAATATAAACTGCAGACTAATAATAATATTTTTTATTGTACCTGGAGTAAATATTTTATATCATTAAACATGGTCCGGCCAAGCACAATGTGCTTGTCAGCTGCTGACTCACCATACATGTTTTACATACATGTAAATATGTATTAAATACATTTCATTCCTTTAAGTCTATTCTCACAACTAAGATAAATCTTAATTTAGTTCCTTAAATCTATTACATTTTATATTTTATTTAATATTCGAAAACCAGTCTCGAGTCCATTTCATAGCTTATTTGTCATATTAGTCACTCTAGAATTATTATTTCATTAAGTCTGTGAGACAATTAGCCATTTTTTAATTTCTCTTTTAACGTTTGATATTTTATATATTCCCAAAAGGGTATCCGGTGTTAAGTTAAAAAGTGTTGGTATTATTATTTTAATGTGTTGTTTTCCGTATTTATTTATATACAGGTATTTTGTACTGTCGTTTTCTGGTGTTGTGACCATGAGTCTGTCTTACTTTGTATGTTTCTGAGTAGTAAGACTGAATTATTATCTTATAGCTATACATATTTTTACTGCCAATGGTTTCCACTCCTTATTTATTACTTTGGTACTATTGTTGTTTTCACTCATTATTTTAAGAACTTTAATTTGAATATTTCTCACTCGATTTAACTAGAGATCACTTGTCTTTCCCAGGAAGTAATACCATATCCTAGATGTGATTCTATTAGCTCACGATACACTATTGTTAGAATATCAACTGTGACATATTGTTTTAGTATATTATATTAAACATTCTCACTCTTAGATTCCTATTCCTTATATCTATGTGAGTATTCCATTTCATATGAGAATCAATTATTAGCCCAAGATAGTTCTATGTCTCAACTTGAGTAGATGTTAAACAATTACACGGTATTATATTATGTTAACAATCGAAGCAATGACCTTTTACATCCAATTCATACTTTATAACATGTGGTAGTCTGATATGCATTGTTTGCAATTTTAATGTTGATTATAAATTTATTATCGTGAGTCCAGTTTTGTATCCTATTAAAGTCTTCCTGCAAACATTATTTTAGCTATATCTACATTTTTGTGTACCACATACAGCATTGTGTCGTCAGCATAACATAAACATACCACAGTTCTGTACACAGTTAGACATCGTTCTTGTATAGATTAAGTATAGTACTGGCCCAGGAATAGAGCATTGTGGTACTCCAATATTTATACCCAATTCTTCACTTTCTGTATTATTTTTTTAACTATTGTTTTCTTATTTTTAAGTAATCTTTAAGCCATTCATAAATATCACCTCTGATACTAATTTTTTAAAAGTGATTCTAGTAAAATATCTTTATCTAACGTATCAAACTCTTTAGACATGTTTATAAATGCTATAGCTATGGGTCTGTTTTCGTTTAAATTCTCTATCATTTGATTTGTAAAAGTATTTCCGTACAATTTTTTTTAATCCGTATTGTTTTTGGTCAACTATTTCATATTTATCTAGATAATCTACCAAGTAGTTGGCAAAGTGTCATCCGTTATTTAGTCTAAAACTGGTGGAATTGTTGTAGGTCTGTAATTTCCATGATCTAGGTGCTTCCCTTTCTTATAACTTGGTCTAATAAGGGCTATTTTAAGTTTTTATGGGACTACACCCTGTTGTATACGTAAATTAATTAGGTTTGTTAACAACGGGGTAATTTGGCTGTTGATAGTTTTCAAGTCTTTAATTTTGATTTTATCTATTCCCTGAATTTTATTTATATCTAATTTATCGATATTGTATTTTATTTTGGAACATGTAGTTCTAGGTATAAAAATACTTTGAATTTTGTAATCGTTTCAATTATTCGTTTTGTCTAGTTGCGTATTGCAAGTATGTTGTAGTTATGTGACTTGGTTTAATGGGTTTTGAATATTACACAAACTTTATTTGCAAAATTTTTAATTTTAATAATGATAATGATAATAATATAATAATAACAATAATCAACTATTCGTAGCGGCAAAGGAACTTCAACAAACTGATGCCAAATGTATACCGTTGCACAAAATGTCGAAAGAAAATTACCTTGAATGGTACATTAAATGTTCAATAATTGTTCATTCATGTTGAGTGAGTTTGTAACGGAGGTATCCTGTTGACTAGAATGTTGAATTTCCAGTGACTAATCACTGACGCGTCGTAGACCGGTTAGCAAACAGTAGCCCCGCGAACGGACCGTTATTGTAATACATTAGCGGATACGCTCAATATACTGTTTGGTAATTTATGTTTTACTCGCGTCACTTTTGAGTCTTATTTGAGTATCTCCGTGGGCGAAAGGCCTTGAAATATTATTTTGAGAGTTATCAAAAGTTTACAATATTACTTTCTTATGTAAGTTAATAGTAGTAGATGGCCCGGCGTACCAGCACAGCACTGTGATTGGCTGCTATTAATAGCACTGGCTCAGTACAGAGCTGTGATTGGTTGCTATTTATAGTACTGACTCAGTGCCTTCCCCTTCTCCTCCCCTTCAAGTTTTACCCCCTTTTCCACGGTTTGTATGTGTTTTATTCATGTCCAAACTTGTTGGTTCCTGTCCAAACTTGTTCTTTCCTGTCCCATTTGATTTTTTCCCCCATGTGCCCCAAAGGGGTGGGTTATGTGCGGTTTTTAATTTTTATTGGTGTGGGAGTTTTTTAATTGAATGATAGGGGAGCGTGCAGTCTCGGGCGACGGGTATGCGTCCCGCTGCGGCTGACAACAGTCGCTGTCTGCATCCTTCTCTGCTTGTGAGGGTGGGAAATGTGCAGGAGGAAACGCTCTCGACGGCCGTTTAACATAGAGTATGAGCAATGTTTCTCTGTCGCAAGACTCTGTTGAACCTGCTTTCACTTTGCCCCCTTCCTTAACCACCCCTCCTCGTACAATTCATATGGGGAAAGAGCCAAAAAACTGCCTTTTCTAAACTTAAATTAAACATAGTGTCCTTTAAGGTGCTGAGAATGCCCAATGTTTCACTTCCTTTCGAACTTAAGGTAGACGCATCATCTTATGCCCTTGGAGCTGTCCTGTCTCAGCGACATCCTGAAGGATTGCTTCCGGTAGCTTTTGAGAGCAAATCATTGAATGAGGCTCAAAAGAGGTACAGTCCGTATTAAAAGGAAAATCTTGGAGCTTGTTTGGTATTGAGAAGTTAGCTTATTATCTAGAACAACGCGAGTTCGTTTTGTACACTGATAATAATGCCTTATCATGGATGTTTAATCACCCTAACCAGTTAGGAAAGATTGGCCGTTGGGTTTTTAGGTTATCTCAATTCAAATTTACCATTGTACATGTCTCGGGGAAAGATAACGTAGTTGCCGATGTTTTGTCGCGCATCAATGAGGGAGTGTACCCGATACTAGCTTGGCCTAGTCCCTCTAATATAAATATCATTAGTACTATCCCTGAATCATTTGTGTCCTTTGTGCAACATCAACTAGAAGACCCCTATTGTAGGGATATTATCGCTCGCTTAGGTAGAGGTGATGTTGTTGAAAATCTTATCACGCATAGAGATCTGTTATGCGTGAGGGGTAAGAACAACAAAGGTAGAAAACTTTTTGTTCCAACTAAATTAAGGAAGATGATACGTAGATATTTTCACAATTCCACCTTTGGAGGCCACTTGGGGATTTTAAAAACACATCGTAAGATTGCCCAGGAGTCTTTTTTGGGCCAATATGTACCTGGATGTTAGGCAGTGGATTAGAAAGGGGGGATGGTTGTTTGGGAGCCAAACCTCCACAAGAACACGCGTTATGGGTTGCACGCTGCAGATGTTGCTCCTGGTCCGTGGAAAACTGTGTTTGTTAACTTTGTAGGCCCCATCTCTCGTTCTACTAATGGGAATACCTGTGTACTTAATCTCATTGATGGTTTTTCAAAGTTTGTTGTTATTATTCCCCTTAGAATCATTAAGTTTTCACTACCATTAGAGCTTTATCTGATAGAGTGTGGGCGATTTTTGGTGACCCCAGAAAGATAGTAAGTGATATTCACTCTGTTTTCGATCCAAGGTTTTTCATGACATGTGTTTCGCATGGGGAATAAAACATGTTACTACTAGTCCTTAAAACCCTGGCCTTAATCAGGTAGAGAGATTTAATATAAACATAAACATTGCCTTGAACATTTACCATGGTAGTTCCCAGCCTCACAGGGACAAGGAGTTAAATGCTTTATCTCTTGCTATTAACTCAGCTATTCATGAGTCTACAGGAGCCACCCCTTCCTCTTTATTACTTGGCAGAGAATTGTGTCATCCTTTGTTGGCTATTTGGTACGTTGACCCTCTGGTTGGGGATTGTGGAACCTCCCCTTATTATGAAAGGTGTAAGCTTGCCTTTCATAATTTGTGGAGATCTAGGGACAGAATGGCCACAGCTTAAAACCGTGGATGTTTGCCTGTACATGTGTCTCTAAACGACACATTAATGTGTCGCAATTTTCCGTTGAGTTTGGTTGCCAACAGGATCTCAGCTAACCTCACACCTAAATGGAGCGGCCCTTGGAGGATCAGTTCATTTTTGACTCCAGTTTCCATATTGCTTGAACTTGTGGAGGATGAGGGAAAAATTCGTCGGGCTCATGGGAGCCATTTGAATAAGGTATCCTAAGTATTGAATATTTGTATATATTTGATATAGTAAGATGATATAATGTGTTAAGCCAACACAAAATGTAAGGATGTCTTGAAGTGTCTACTAGATCTAGTAGAAAAGAATTAAGTAGAAAAGTAATAAGTAACATTTATATGTAAAACGTAAATTATAAGTGTAAATCAATATTAATTAAAGTTTAATGTTGCCAGAATATGCTAACATCTCAAAATGATGGATAAGTAATTATATTTAGTCTATTATTTAGTGAATATATATTTTATATATATATTTTTTATTAAATATATATATACCACTAAAATTTAGATTGAAAAATATTATCAGAACAGGATCCGGTTAGAATCAACTTTGGAAATAGTTGCAGTTGCAAGATTCAGCTAGAATCTACTTCGATCATTAGTTGTCCTGAAGAGGAGAGACTTATTTAATCCTTTGCCTGTAGTATAGGCACGATTAGGATGCAAAGGGAATAACCTTATAGGTAATGATTTACTGATTGTTGCCCTTAGTTTGTTTAGTTGTGAAACTTTATTGTGCGTGGATCTAGGGTAATCTTACGTATGCTCTCGAGCTGACTCTTACTACTTTCCCTCCTTTTCCTCTCCTCCTGCATCAGCGCGCTGGGCTGGTTGCTAAAGTTCTTCTTCAGACGTCTTGGACAGATCTGGACGGACGTTGTCTCGCCAAGCAGGATGTCTTCTGTGTAGTTCCTGTCACCTACTGCTAAAAAGGCGAGAGATATGTGGATATATCGTCGCCTTTGACGAGTGACTCCCCTCCTGAGAGTCCTTGTTCAAAGAGTAGGAGAGTTGTACCATATCATTTAATTCAAATGATATATACAAAATATAATCTGCACCAAATTCTAAAATAATATAAAGGAATCCGAAGAAGAGAATTAAAACTGATATATTCTTCAATAATATAATTTGTGTTCTACTAACATTACGTGGATGTTCCCGGATTCGATTACCATGCTTTCACCAACTGTTCTGCAAATATGGCGGAGTAGAAGACTTGACAGATTCAACGGACGTCTAACTCCTTGAACTCAACATTGAAGAAAGGCCTGAATATCGCTGGTCCGATGCCATGATCTACGAACACTACTCCCTAGCGAACTTTTTGGCACCTACTTTCTACAATGCTCCAACCCTCCCCCCCCCCCTTGCAATTTATTTTTCCTTATTTACATGCCAAGTTTGATAGTCAGAAAAATAGTATATAATGGGTGATCCCTAGAATCACGGAATTGTAGTTCATTGTTGGATATCCTCGAAGAAGGAACCTCTGCTCCAGCACCTTGTGAAGATACTGCTGACCGCTATAGTTGGGACGTGGGTGTCACTGCCTCGAAGCCGAGGGAATCTTGTTTATTGATCCAAGTACCCTGCAAATTTCCAAGTATTTCAGACTTGTTGAGATAGTCCATAAGACTATGTTTGCTTTTCTATGTCCTACGTACCTAGTTTAATTAGTCGGAATGACAATTAGGTTTCCAAGTCCTTCAGACTTGTTGAGATAGTCCATAAGACTATTTTTAACTTTCTATGTCCTTCGGACTTAGTTTACTTGGTCGGAATGACAACTATATTTCCAAGTTCTTATGACTTCACTATATACCACTGCGCCGTGAACGTCATGTTCACGTGGTAAAATTTTGCATGGCTCCAAGCAGGTTGTCTAATGTCATTATTTGAGCACCTAGCTAGGTCAATATCTCACAGCATTCTTCTTTCCACCACATTTTTTGTGTTATTATTTTGGGTGCGCAAAGTGCAGAACACGGTTCGGTTATATGGTGGCCCGCACAGATAGTATTTTCTTTCACGCCTTGGTTGGTGCTTCCTTTGGCTATATACTTAATGTTGGTGTGTACTATATTGGACGAATACCCCAGAAAGTGGGTAATAGCATAAAAGTACTATTGAGTGCTCTGGCATTACCCACTGGGAAAGGATCGGCCATATTGCAATTTTGTGTGGATACCTGTTTGTTAGTCATCGACTAGTGAACCTGAACTATGGTCATCTTACCGTTTATTATTTTGGATGCCGTTCCTTTGTCTAGTCAATCTAGATAGCTCGGCCGACATGTAACTTTGTTTTTTGTAAAACTATGGGATTAGCCGTTTTGCTTTATATGTTGTTAACTCTGCATGTTCTCTTTTTAGACCTTCTGGTGTAAGTCTGGCGCTAGCCCGGCTGTCTTGCAATCCTATACCCACTATCAACTTAACTTCCATTTGACTGTTGCCGTGTCGCTTTGGACATGTTCTTTTCCCGTGATACGAGTAGTTCCAAACTATTGTAACCCCATATCACCATTTTATGTTATTTGTATAATAAATCTATTTTTAGTACCTATTCAATTCTTTTACACTTTTGAAATATGTTCCCCTACCTACCTATGTTAAATGAAGCGGTAGAAACTTTCCATTCGTCTTCCGTGCAAATGTGAGTACAATTCCTCTGATTTTGCATTGAAGTTTAAGTGGCTAATTTGTTTTGTGTAATTATTAATTATTGTATCAACAAATATAGTTTTGATCATTAAATGATTAAAAAAAAAATTATTTGTTGTTTAAATGCTATTTTGTTTTGGTTGGAATTTAAAATATTCATTCAAGTTCCTAATAATTGCATTTGATATTAGTTATGAATGTATCTAAAAGTTATATATTATTTCGTCAAAATATAGTTGCAAACATTAAATGATATAAAAAATAAATTCAAGTTCCTCATAATTCTATTCAATAATTATTTATGAATTATTGTAAGATTTATATAATATTTTTTGCAAAATATAGATGAGAACATTAAATGATATTTAAAATAAAACTTCTTTTTGTTGTTATAAGTTGCTCAAGGAATAAAGCACTTGTTTCTAAAATAATAAATATCAGCACCACTTCATACTACCCGTTCGGTTTGTACACACTTACGCTAATATGTAATGGTAGGGTGAATATGAAATAAAATGGAGGACCTACAGTTTAATGTGGAATCCGAATCACGGTGGAGGCCTGACACTCTACACATTCACTAGTTATTACACCGGGGGAAAGGAAGGGTTTTTGCAATCATATAAATCCATGGTGGGACTGAGGTTTGAACCCCGGGCCCACAGCACAGAAGCCTAACACCTTATCTCTGGACCACCAGGTCACCGCTAACTCTAAAAAATTAAATATTTTTTAACGTTATCCTTGGGTAGCAGAGCAATCTACCGTCACAGCAATTACAATTTATAAATTAATGTGTTAGATTTTGTGTTCGTGTGTGTGTGTGTGTGTGTGGTGTGTGCCCAGCTTTAACTGATATTAGATTTCACATTAATTTTCACTTTCGCAAATGCAGGGTACACTCAACCCCGGGAAATAATAATTTGATTGGATGCCCACTCTAACAGACAATAGCTGTGCTAGCCCCACGAAATATATCAGATTTCGAATTCCTGCGAGCACGCCGTATAAATGTCAAACTCATCTAATTCTGGTGGGGGACTCTCAAATTCGGGGTGTACTCAATCACTGGAAGGAAGCATTTGATTGGATGACCGTTCTAACAGCCCTGTGAAAGATATATAGTTTCAAATCCCAGTGAGCACGCCATCTAAATGTCAGGCTCATCTAATTCTGGCTGGGGGTCACAAATGTGAAGTGTACTCAACCTCGAGAAGGAATCATTTGATTGGATGATCGTTCTAACATACATTAGCGGTGATACCCCTCCGAAAGATACCGAGGTTCTAATCCCGGTTGGAATGTGATCTAAAATGTCAGACTCATCTAATTCTGGCGGGGGATGTTGAAATCAAATCCCTCATGAATAAACTGTTGGTAGTCGTCCCGCCAGGTAAAATGCTGGAACATTTTCTTAATCATCCTCACCACATTATCAAAACTAATTTATAGACATTGAGCTTGAAGGGGTGCGTGTAACTCATCTAGCTATGGAGGGGAGGTCAAGGTTTCAAATTCCCACTTAGGTGTATTGTCACTAGTTCTTAATAAATGGTTTCCTTCTCCCTCGCTCCACGTAAACGCTGGAACGTTTATATCTTAAACATCCCTATCATGTAAAATGCTAAAACATTTTCTTAATCATACCTACCCTATTATCTTGGTTAATAAATAGACTCTTATACAGAAAGTGTTCTTGTAACTCATCTAGTTATGACGGGGAGGTCGTGTGTTCAAATCTTGCTCGGCCTAACTGGGGTAGTTTCCTCTCTCTCCCTCACTCCACGTAAATGCTGGAACATTTCTACTATACTCCCCTCTAACTTCACCAACAGTGGTCCATGTTGGAATGGCGGATACCTACATCCACGCATGTTGACGGACGGTACCATACAACCAATTTTAGTAGACGTTTGAGGGGGATAGTAGTCCTTAACTGAGGCTTCTATTTTTGTCGAGCCACCAAACTAGTGCCAGGTATGAGTCATTATGATTGCGCTAGAGCGATGATTTCTTCGGGAAAGCCCACTGTCACATAGAAGGGGGAAAAGGGGGAAGGTCACCAGCATCAATCACCTCATGTACTAGCTCACAGTTTCAAGGTCACGATCTATTCCTGTCACGACATGTCTTGTCGAGCCGCCAAACCGGCGCCAAGCATGAGTCATCAGGGAAAACCCATTGCCACATAGAATACCAACGAAAAGAGTTCACAAATAAACCTTTTCGACATTGAAGGAACAACAGACGACAGCAGGTCGTTAACTCCATGTCATAATCGAAATAGCCATAGGGGAAATTTTCTCACGGATGTGGAAAGTGGGTAAAACTTGGAGAGAGTGGAGGGGAAAGCGCTGTACTCAGCTAGTGCTATAAATAACAGCCAATCACAGAGATGTACTGAACCAGTACTATAAATAGCAGCCAATCACAGCACACTGCCAACTACTTCCGTAGCCTAAAATATTATTTTCAACTTTACCAGCATCGATAGAGTTCAATTAAAATAAATGACACCGTAAATTCGTATATAGTTGACCAGGAGGGGTAAAGTTGATCACTAGGTTAATTTTAGATATAATGAGTTTTGATGACCATGAGTTTTCTTTTGTTAAATATATATTTTTTACCATGGAGCCTTGACATTGGACTTGGCCTCTTAAATAAAAAAATAAAAATCTACACACTCATAAAGATAAAAAAAGAATAATTTAATCATGCTTTTTAAAATCTTTTTCATCCTTATAAAAACTTGGCCTGGAGCACATAAACAAGTAAAGGTATGGAATAAAGTTAGTTTCATTAAGTTGGCTACACTTCACTTGTTTTTAGTTTGTTTCATTGTCACTTGGACCTACACATTTTGTTGTTGTATAAAGAAAAATTGTGGGGAAAATTTGATCATTTGAGATTATGTTAATGTGTTGAAATGTCCCGTTGGAAAAATAAGCTCTATGATGAATCTTTGATTGATCAAGTTCTTAAAAAGATAAAATCAGGTAAATCTAGTATAAGAGAAGCTGTGGAAGAATTTAATATCCCGTTTGGAACTCTTCACAACCGTTTAGACGACAAACATTCAAAGGTATATGGTAGGCCTACTGCGCTAACCCCTGAATAAGAGACTAGTTTAACCGCTTTCTTACTTTTATCTGCTGAATGGGGGCTGCCTTTACGACTAAGAGATGTTAAGGATGTTGTAAAGCAATATTTAGATAAATGTGGTGAGGTTGAAAAACGTTTTAAAGAAAATATACCAGGCTGTGAGTGGATTCAAGGCTATCTAAAACGCAACAAATGTCTAAGTTTCAGAATGTGTGAAAATGTCAAACGATCACGGGCAGCCATAAATCGTGATACTCCTAATCAATACTTTGACGAAATTCAAGTTTCAGTTGCTGGGGTTCCACCTTCAAATATAATTAATTTTGATGAAACAAACTTTTAATATGATCCTGGTGCAACAAAGGTTTTAGCTAAGAGAGGTGCTAGACATGCTGAGAGGATCCTGGACACTTCTAAAGCTTCTTCAAGTATCATGGTAGTAGCTAGTAGTTATGGTACAGTCTTATCGCCATTTGTTGTGTACAAGGCGAAAAATATGTAAGAAACGTGGACTGAAGGTGAAGTAGAGGGATCCCAATACAAATACAACTTATCAGGTTGGTTTGACTTGAACACATTTGAAGAGTTATTTTTCAAAATATTTCTTCCATATGCTAGGAAACTTCCTGGCACTAAGATAATAATTGGTGGCAATTTATCCAGCCATTCATCTTTGGATGTACTCTAAATTTGTGTGGAGAGTGATGTGCGTTTCATATTCATACCACCAAATTCAACCCACCTCTGCCAGACTTTTGACGTCACCTATTTCAAACCTCTTAAGACTGCTTGGTGGAGGATACTAGAGGAATGGAAACAAAAGCACACAGGAATCCTTCACAAAAGGGAATTCTCAAGAACGCTAAGGGAAGCTTTGGAAGAAGTGGGGATGAAAGACACTGAAAATGTTAAGGATAGATTCAGAGGATCAGGGATCATTCCTCTTGACCAGCAGGCAGTTATTCCCAAGATTCCGACTATGCCAGAGCCTACCAGTGCAGGGACCAAAGACAATACGAATCCTCTTGTGACATAAACCAGATGGGCTGATGCTCTTTTGGGATACCTTTAATAACACATAGCTCCGAATAGAGGAGGAACAACTCGTCGCGGAAGGGTTAGAAGACTGAATGTAGTACCGGGAAGAACTGTAACCTTTCAAAGTATTCAACTGATAGGCTTGTGGCTACAACGTCATCTGGACCCAGATTAGGAAGGCGATCATCCAAGAAGAAAAATCGCATCCAAAGCAGTGAAGAAGAGAGCCTCGATTCACCTGATTCTAAAAGCGGTGACTTCAATATGATTCGCAGCTCAAGTGAGGAAAGAGAATATCTACATGGACCGAACAGTCAAAAAATTCCTAGTCCTAATGTGCCTTATGTGAGTGCCAACTCTGAGATTAATTTTCAAACCGAAGATTTTGTGTTGGTGCAGTTAAACTATGAGGGCAAGATCGTGGAACGTTTCAAAGATATAAACTACAGAGGCTCATTTTTAAGGAAAGAGCAAACAAGAACAAGAGGAAACAAACATATTTTCACTATCCTTCAGTGGAGGACAAGCTTATCGTAGAAAAGAAGAACATCCTTGGGAAGTTTCAAGAAACTGATTTGAGATGAGAACGTCTCAATTTTAAGTTATTAAAAACTGACGATGTTGAATGATAAATTATTACTTTTTAAAATAATTTGATAACTCTTTTTGATGATTTTATTCAATACATTTTTAATACTAAGAAAAGACTATAATATTGCAAGATTTTCCATTTTTTATACAAAAAATAATTTTACTTTTATAATCCTACTAGACTTTTAATTGTGTAAAATAAATTGTTTTGACAAGTAAATGCATTTTTTACAGTCCAACATCTTCTAGTTTATCATGTAAACCAATCTAGACAGTTAATTTAACAAAGAGAGTATAGTAAAGTTGATGTATAAGGTAAACAAATAAATGATCAACTTTACCTGCTAGTACCAGGTAAATTTGATCAGTCTTTAAATTAAAAAAAAACTTCAAGGGAAGGATATTTTTTTGCTGAAGCATGAAACTTATGTACTGTGGAATTTTAATTAGTTTTTTCAAAATCTTTTAATGCACCCTTTAAAATATACCTTTTAAAAAGTTGAAATTTTGATCAACTTGACCTGAATTGACGGTACGGGGCACCGTACTGGCTTTCTCTCGCTTTTATCTTAAAATAGACATTTACTAAAAACTTGTAACTTGTGAAACGACATAATATATATAGTCTTAGAAACACTACACCAAATATAATAAATTAAATAATATACACTGTTACTTACTCTATGGCGTTAGAAAAAAATGAAGAAAAGATAAATATCTGTGTCCACCAAAGAGCATAAGAATGGAGTTGATTTTCAAATACCTAAATTAAAAATGATATATATTTTCTTATAACTCAGAAATTATTGGTTTTATAAAAAATACATATTCTAAATAAAATATTTTTATTTTTAATAATCTTATGATTTACAATAAGTTATTTTGTATCTCAAATAGTCGTGGAAAACTTATTAAAATTGGAAATTTTAACCATGGAAAGTACTTTCAAATTCATTTTCATGAGAAAATAAAAATTTTCATCTTGTGAGTAATGATTAAAAGTGGCTAGATATAAAATGAAATCAAAATAATTTTAGCGAATTTCAAATAAATCTATTTTTTCTATTATTTCCCCTCAATAAACTACCTTTAGTTTTATGATTATATAACTAATTCGAAAATCCCAGATACTAAGTTTTAGCCCAATCGCTAAAACAGTTTCGTTCTAGCCTGAGGCACATACAGACAGACAGTGTTGCGAAAACAGCCCTGTTGAACTTAGGGGTCATGAAACGTTGACCCTTTATCAAAATCTCAAGGGAATTTTTTTTTAATGATCACAATACTTTCTCTCCGAGATGTCGAAAGAAAGTAAAAATTGAAATCAAGGGTAGCCTTCACTTGATAAATCTGTATGGCGGGGGGCAGAGGGGGGAGCGAAATTATAAAAACTAAACAAGCAAATAAAAATGTGTGTAGGCCTTTAATAAAATTTTCTCAATTTAGTATTGAAAATCAGACCTATTTCCTCCCACACGATAGTGTGTGTCAAGCACATAAATAAATCATTGGCATCCCGAATGTTTTACAAACATCTAACTTATGTTGAATTCAAATAAACAAAGGCTCTACCGCAATCAGCTTATCCGCTTGAATTCGGTGCCATGCCGAGGGTGTGTGTGGAGTCTTTTTGGGGGCTTAGACTTCTTCCAACAATACTATTACTTATTAAAAATGTATTTTTCTATTTTTACTCATTGTCTAGATAGTAGCTCGCAGGAGTACTATACAACTCAGAAGACCAATAACACCTTCGTTTTGGTTAGAACTTTAGTATTCAGGAAGAATATATTGCTAAAAACATTCCCTGACATTTATTGTATGATTTGATTCAATGGCAATTCATGCCGAGAGGAATAATTCAACCAACAGGTCTATAGGACCACTTGTTAAGCCCAGCGGACAAAAGGGTCGCTATCTTAGAATGTGACGACAAAGTTCAATGTTCGTACATGGACGACCTACTAAAACACACCAAGTAGTGACTTTGCCACAACCAATGTTATCGTTGGTTCTTAATATATTCGGTGTATATTTTTTTAAGAGGACTATTTGGAATTTAGTCGTACAATTTCAAGAAAATGAACAGAACATTTATTTGAATGGAGCTGATAAGTGAATCCAAAGACGATGACGATTCCTAACAACATGGTCTTCTTCGAACGTTGGTGGATGAGGAGGAGTAGAGTGGGGGAGTAGGTTGTCGTTGGGAGGGGGTGAAGTTTGGGAGGGGGTGAAGTTTGGGAGGGGGTTAAAATAGTGCTCTTGGTCCGGCAAAAGTTGTGACCTAGAGGGTTCCACATACTGTGGGAAAATATTCTTACACTGCGGTATTTAGCAAGAGAATAACATTTCTAAAGCTTCTGAACAATCCTCAACTATCTTAGAGCTTTCTGCTACGACCCTATCATACTTGTAATTCTGTAAATTTATACTTGATAATCTATTCCGTACCGTTTAATTCAATAGATTATTTTGTATCTCAAATAGTTGAGGATATGTGACGAGAATTGGAAATTTTAGCACCTCTAACGTACCCTTAAGTAATTTTCATAATAAAAAAAGCGTTGCCATTTTGTTTGTAATGCTAAACAATGCATAGCTACAAAATTTGATACAAATCATTAGAAAGGATTTTAATAACATTTATTTTATCTATTTTCAGCCTTCAATAAACTACCCTTAGTTTTAGGGTTGGATAATTAATAGCTAAAATACCATGGGTGAACCTAATAAAAAGCCTAGATACAAAGTTTCAGCTCGGATGATGAACTAGTCCGAGGTACAGACAGCATCACGAAAACCACTTTTTCGATTTTAGGGTGTCATGAAACGTCGACATTTATCAAAATTTAGCGTTAGATTTTTTTTAACGATCACAATACTTTCTCTCTTCAAGAGGCCGAGAGAAAGAAAGTAAAAAAACAAAAAAACTTTGCTTTGTGACTTTTGTTTGGGGATAAATTTGTCTGTGACAAAGACACTCAAAAACACATTCAAATAAAAAAAAAGGTGTTTTAATTTGTGTCTGCGTTTATGATATTGCTTAAAATATGGAAATAAGCTATGGTTTTATTTCACTCGTAGGTTAAGAATCGCTGGGATAATATTCATAATTATATTATTAGCTATGAAAACTAGTCCGTCGTCTGACACCTTCAGTCGGTAGCGAGTCTGTTTACTGAGATAAGGGTTCCTGGTTTTATTCTTGGCAAGGCCGAAAGTTTGATTACTGGTGAAATGTGGGTTCCCCTTTAACAGTTATTATTATTATTATTATTATTATTATTATTATTATTAGCACCGCGTCTTACTACCTGTTCGGGCTATACGCACTTAAGCTAATGTGTAATGGTAGGGTGATTGTGAAATGAAATGAAGGACCTAGAGTTTAACGTGGAATCCGAACCACGGTGGAGGCCTGGCATTCCTCACAGTCACAAGATGTCTTGTCAGAGGTGAAGGAAGGGTTTGTGAAGGGTTTGGTAATCAGATAAATTTATGCCGGGACCGAGGATTGAACCCCGGCCGCCAGCATAGAAGTCTGACACCTTACCCCTAAACCGCCAGGTCACCCTTTAACAGTTAAAGTTAGTATATATAATCAGTCAGTTTAGAAGGTGAACTTTAAATATCTCAAATAAATAACTACTCCTTTACCCACTTCAGTAGCCGCATGGTATAAGGTGTCAGTCTCTCAAAAGACTGGACCATGACGGGAAGATCGGGGTTTGAATCCTGGTTTGGTGTATTGAGGGTGGTTTTTACTAAATGATTTTATACTCTCCCTCTTCAGGCGAATGCGGTTACACTTAATCTAAATGCAAGTTTCCCAATCCCTAACAAATTGTCCTAATTAGTACATAAGGCAATACCCCGAATGGGTAGTAAGACACGGTGCTAGAAAATATAATATTTTGTTTAGTTTGTATCACGTGAGTAGGTTTTTTTTGGAGTATTGAAAGGCTGCTGAATGTCACTAAACTTTCCGTCAAGACTTACGTTTCGCACTGTGTACTACACAAGGGCACAATGCGGCATTTGGAGCAACGCGGCCTGGGACCTTGGAGGGGTAGAGGTCTGTAGCAGGCCAGGCACATGGGGAGAGAGTCCCCGCGGGGACCCACCACTAGAGGTCTCTCTTGGATCACAACCTCACCTGCTTTGATGTCTCGAGCAGCAACCAGATACCTAGGCACAAACACATTCAAACTCGTGATATACACATAGCTACAAACACAATCACACTAGTCCTTACCAGGGCAGGTATATAGATACCTCGTTGCATGCACACTCATACGAGTACAGACTAGATCAGATATTTATAATACTAATGACCGTAAGAAATAGTTAAGTGATTACATCAGCCTATTGCGTTGCAAGCTACTTGCACTGCATTAGGTATTCAATTTGCTAATATACCAGAATAAAGTTTGACATTATATTAAATGTAAGCTGATTTAGTAAATTGACAAATAATTAAGTATCCACTATATGAATAAAATATATATAATTTATGGGTTGAAAATTGAAAACAACATGCGTTAATTTATAATAACCCTCCTTATTAATTTTTTTTTGTTCCAATGTTTTCGAAAATAGCTCTACAGATTTTGTTTAAAATGGATATCCAAGGAGAGTTTAACTTAAAACAATGAAAATTAGGGAAAATTAGTTGAGCTATTTTCAAAAATTCAAAAGAATTTGAAATTGGGTCTAACGATTTTGTTTGGATGTGTATTTAAGGAGTGTCAAAAAGACAAATAAAACCGTGTACTTTTTTGTTTGCGAAACGGGAAAGGTGGGTGAATTATTTTAAGGGTGGTTTACTGATCACTGTATTTTTTTTAAAATTCGAATATTTAAAAGAATGGCTTTAACGATTTGGTTAAAAAATGGGCACTTGTTAAGTTTCTTACATTATAAATAATCATGTATTTTTTCTAAAAGAATATATATTGGATTGTAATTTACTAATGACTGATTTTTGTAAAACTTTATTTGATTAAATTATTATTATTATTATTATTATTATTATTATTATTATTAGCACCACGTCTTACTACCCGTTCGGGTTATACGCACTTACGCTAATGTGTAATGGTAGGGTGATTTTGAGATGAAATGAAGGACCTACAGTTTAACGTGGAATCCGAACCACGGTGGAGGCCTGGCATTCCTTACATTCACAAGATGTCTTGTCAGAGGTGAAGGAAGGGTTTGGTAACCAGACAAATCTTTGCCGGGACATGGGATTGAACCCCGGCCGTCAGCATAGAAGTCTGACACCTTACCCCTAGACCGCCAGGTCATCCTATTTGAATAAAGATTTTGTTCAAAATTGGTATCAGGGAACTATTTTACATGTAAATAATAATAAATGTAGGTTTTTCTAAAATAAATTAATCTAAGGGTGGTTTACTTACGACAAATCGTAGTGAATTTGAATTGTTTTTTTTTTTGATTGACCTAGAAAATTAAATTCAAAATGGATTACTGGGAATAGTTTTTCATAATGAATAAGAATACATTTTTATTTTTACAAATAAAAAATAATCTGATGGTGGTTTATATCTATATCATTTTGGAAAATTTGAAATTTGTTGAAATATTTATTTTTGTTTTAAATATATGATTAACAATATGATCCGTTTGTTTTCATGAGAAAAACTTACTTAAAATAGTTAACTGAATATTTATTTTTGAAAATTTTCTTTTACGCTATAATAGAAAATATAAGAAAGTTTGTCCGATTGTGTTGCGTCTTTTATTTACGCTTGGATAATGTTTGTCACGCGGGATATTGCGACTAAACAGTGAACTGCACCGTGTGCCGCTGTCCGAGGGCGTATCAAAACAGCACCTGCATGGTTGTCTGCATGCAGGGGTCGACTTGGCCACCGGGTCCACTCCACCTCATTACACCCTATCTCTATATCTAACCTTTCTAACTCATTATACCATATCTCTTTCTACCAGTCAATACCTTAGACGCGGTTCTAATATCTGCCACCGTAACCTGCGAGATTTGAGTAGACTAACCAAGTTTGGTGATGAGTACAGGATGTGTAACTTATCTTTACGTAACCTTCTCTACTCTCCAGTATCTTCATCTCCTGTTAGACCAAATATTTTCCTAAGTACTTTGTTATTAAACACTAACTTTATTTTCGTCATGTACGGTGAGAGACCATGTTTCCCCATTATAAAAGCTACTATAACAAAGATTAAAATCTATTTTTATCAAAATGAATCCAAATTACATTTCAAATGAACTGTGGAGAACAATGGTCTAAAAACCCGACAACAAAACATGATGGTGGTACTTAGTTTAAACCACCCATGGTGAATTTGGCCTTTTCTGATAGTTTAAAAGTGAGAAAAATAGTTCCGTACTAACCTGTTTTACACATAGCTTTGGTGGCTTTGTCTATATTCCATTCACAGTAGGAATTGACTTCTGAAAGGCCCTTTTCCCTACCATAAATCTACTATATAGTAGGATATTGGTAGGAAAAAATACCTTTCAGAGAGTAATTCCTACTGTGAATGGAATATATCTTAGTCAATTTTAATATCCTCTCAACCCCCCAAAACATAATTTTCTCTACAGATAACGTGGAACAGTTTTTATCGTAGCTTGGAAACCATCAATACATTGTATAATTACGATTAATGGACCATTACCTACCTTCCCAAAACTTCAGACCTCTCCACCTTGCAAGCCGAGTTGTCTGAATTATTTTCCTTTTTCCTAGTTATATCCATGGTCTTCATGTTTTCAAGGTGCCAGCAACAGATCTGGCAGAATTGAGGCTAAGCGGGTATTCCTTTCCTCTTGTACACCTACAGGATATTTTCACTTATATTACTTGCACGCGTTTAATTTAAAATAATTTACTTAATAGTTCAGGAAAAATTTACGACCATCAAATAAGATCCGAAAATTCTAACATAAATATGCCTTAATTTTTGTTTCACAGCTTTAAATATTTGGAATAGCAATAAAGTAAGTTAAAGGTTTTAATTAGTATCAATAAATATAAAATGGATGCTTATTTAATTTACTAAATTAATTTAAATTACTCCTTAAATATTGTTCATCAAGCAACGTATCAACAAACTTGACTTTAGTATTCATCAATACATAGTGAGCTGTGTTGAGCTGTAAGCGAGCTGCAGCTCCAACTCAAACTGGTATCAAAGTTGGACTGACAGTTTTACAACGCAGAGCTTGATAGCGACAATGAGCACCCTTTGGTCCTTCAGTCAGACCAGTGGTTGCTATAAATATAGTGAGGGACACAATCTAGGCCTACTGGCAAGCTATCAACAGCTAAGTGCCAGTTCTCTTTTCTATTGCGGACAAAGCACCGTCTATTCAACAAAGGGGACAATAATAACGCGGTGTATAGTTTTCAACGAATCATTCACTTAAAAATATCGCGGAAGCGAGAATCATTGGGAAGTAATTGACCCTTGTTGACCTTTATAACACATTATTGGTATATCGAATAAAGTAATTACCATTATATACATATTAATATTGGATCGTTGTAGCGGTGGCTACATATATATTTAACTTTTGGCGTTAAATTTGAATCAAAATGTAT
The DNA here is from genome assembly GCA_901482245.1 of Timema douglasi. Taxonomy (NCBI): domain Eukaryota; kingdom Metazoa; phylum Arthropoda; class Insecta; order Phasmatodea; family Timematidae; genus Timema; species Timema douglasi. The sequence goes on along the minus strand of CABEEJ010005514.1, from coordinate 11,292 downwards.
TTTCCCCTCCCGACGCCACGACGAGAACTTTAAAACGACCCCTCTCCCAACTCGATCTCTTTGTTGCACCAAACCACTCAAGCTAGAATTGAGCTGTTATTATTTTAACCAAAGAGAAATATTTTATTTACCGATATACGGCATACAATAATCATTGTTTCCATGAAGATGTAAACAAAGGATGATTCTAAGATGAAACACTGCTCGCACACAAATAAAGGATGGACAATGGGCCATGAAAATAGCGTTTTAGTTTTAGGTTATATAGACCCGTATCCTTTAAAATTAATGTTCGTTTATTAAAATCGATTAAACCGTTTTCTTTTAATTTCAATCACCGGAATTGGGCTTATAAACTAAAGTATAATAATATGTAAAGATATAAAGAGGGAAAGATTTATAAAATGTGAGAGTGAAGGAAGTTGTGTGTGTGTGTGTGTGTGTGTGAGAGAGAGAGAGGTCTGGGTCTTCAAGGGGGCGCTTCGTCCTCGGTATTCCTTCCATCACTGCATCTTCAGGCATCCTCACCACATGACCAGCCCACTGGCTTCTCAAGATGTTCGTGATGTTGATACCACCTATTGCACTGTAGACTTCTCCGTTTGTCCTCTGTCTCCACTCTCCACCATCTTCGACGGGTCCGAATATCCACCGCACCACCCTCCTCTTGAGGATGTCAAGCTTGTCTCGATGCTGTCCAATTGTTCTCTCATCATGCAGACCAGCCATCAGAGAATGAAGCAAATTTTTCTGCTGAATTCACACATAAAGCTAAGCTGTCCTACGCTACGTTACGCTTTGACGTGCAACATATTTCCCCAAGTGTTTCACACAGTGAGCTGTACTACGCTACGTTACGCTTTGACGTGCAACATATTTCCCCAAGTGTTTCACACAGTGAGCTGTACTACGCTATACTAAGGAAGGTTTAGTAGAGTATTTGAAGTCTTCAAGACAACATGGCCTTTTGTAAGCCTGTGCGTTGTGCGCATGCGCAGCACAAAACGTAGTGCGAGCCAGATGTAAAAGTCGTCAAGTTCACGATTTCGCTCGCATAGCGTAGCTTAGCACGGCATAGCATAGCACAGCATAGCGTGATGTATGAACGTGTTCGTTTGAATACTTGGCTAGCGATCTTAAAACAAAGTATAGCGCAGGAAAGCATAGCATAGCATAGCATAACATAGCATAGCATAGCATAGCATAGCATAGCTTCATGTGTGAATCCGGCACTAAGACACTTCGGTCACAAAAGTTGCTCTTTGGTTACATTAAAACTATGTCATTTTTTATTTTGAGTTGTGAGTCTTAGGTCAACATTAATTATTTTAAAACATTGCTCGAAACTTTTTAGATATTCTAATTTTATTTAGAATATATTATTTAATTATTACACAATTGTTATGGGGGAAAACATTATTATATTCACAATGGAGATAACACTAACATTAAATGTTGAGGTGGGATTGTGTGGATATATTATTATTATTATTATTATTAGCACCACGTCTTACTACCCGTTCGGGTTATACGCACTTACGCTAATGTGTAATGGTAGAGTGATTGTGAGATGAAATGGAGGACCTACAGTTTAACGTGGAATCCGAACCACGGTGGAGGCCTGGCATTCCTCACATTCACAAGATGTCTTGTCAGAGGTGAAGGAAGGGTTTGGTAATCAGATAAATCTATGCCGGGACCGAGGATTGAACCCCGGACCCCAGCACAGAAGTACCCCTAGACCGCCAGGTCACCCAATGTGGATATAAATATTGATAGGCTATCTACTATTGTGATTGTATATTATGCATATTGTATTTGTACATAATATACATAATCACAGACGTGATATATAAACACACACATATTTAATTACTCTTTAACATTAATGCATTTTTCTATAGTGTATTTTGTAAACTTAGAATTAAAGTATATAATAACTAAAGCTTTAGTTATCACACAAACGATACAGCTTTATTATATACTTGCTAAATAACTCTTTTTTTTTTGCACGGGATTGTTTTATAATACGTTTCATATTTCTAGCTAAAGCGGATTAAAAAATGCGGAAAAATCACCCCCTCCTTGCTTCGCTCCATTAATGATTTTATTAAAAAAATAAAAATTAACTATCCTTTTTGCCCAAAAAGGAGCCTCTCTGCCAAATTTAATCTTTCCAACTCAAGTGGTTTGAAATATACTTAAAAACCACACCCTCCCCGCTTCATTCTCCTAAGGGTTGGGTTTCTAAAAATCCCTAAATGCCTAGAATACATGTATCTACGATTTCGACAAAAAACATTCATGTCAAATTTGGTGTTTCTTACTCAGTTTTGGAAATGTGTGTACCCTTTGGAAGATACGGAAAAGCCACCTTCTTCCCACTTCAACCCTTTAGAGATTTAATCATGCAAAAATCTCAAAAATCCTCAAACACGTATCTCTTGGATTCTTACAAAGAACTTTCGTGCCAAATTTCGTGTTTTGCCATATAAATAAATAATTAGACTCTAACATAATGCAGTGTTGGTGTTGTTGTTATTGGTTATTTACTGGTTGTGTTGAGAGTGAAAAGGAAACAAGGGTGTATGCTGGATCCTAAAATATTAACTATTATTTTTAATCAAATATATGTGAGTTTGAATGTAAAATCTGCATTAAGATCCTAATAGGAATAGAAACTTAGTAAGCAATGTTTTAGAAATATCATCTTTCTCAGAAATGTAATCTACTTGTACCTACTTGTAAAATATATAACTTTCTTGACATATGCTACTCTATAAACAAATGAAGTTTTTAGAAAAAAACTATACATAAAAAATTCCAGTCAAACAATTTATGCTCAACGTCCTTTCGGGGTTAATTCCTCTCTCTTTCCGAAAATATCACTCAATTCATTTTTGTGTTCCTATACCAGGGATTGGCGATACTTTTCCGACCAATGTGCCACTCAGGGTGCTTGCTAAATTTTGGAATAATCTATTTGTGTCACCTATTACTTACGTTCTTTAAGGTGCGATAGAAGAGAACCCGAGAAAAAGCCAGTGTTTTGCAGTTTTTATGGCAAAACTTTTTTTTTGCCAAAGTAAATAAAATATTTCTCCGGTACAAACATAGAATTTAATTTTCTTCACATGTTGACCTTAAAATTTATTTAATAGCTGTCAAGGATGTTCTGGAATTTTAATGATAACTTTTTTTCTTCATTTAAAACGTTTGTTATATAATGCCACCATGCTCATGACAGATATTCAACAACTGTTTATATCAAAATGAGAAGAAAATTAGATTATATGTTTGTACTGAAGCAATATTTTATTTATTTCATAAAAAAAAAGCTTTGTCATAAAGATTGAAAAATTACTATCCTTTTCTCGCGTCTCCTTCCATCCCACCTTGTTATCCCGGTTTGCGGCTTCGGGGCTAAATGACAACAACGATGTTTTGTTCAGCCACGTGTGGTTATGGGTAGGAGAAATGTTGGCAAGAGGGTTCCGGCAACGTTAGTCGCGGTGGGGAGGTAGGGTGATGGTCCCGGCAACGTTAGTCGCGGTGGGGAGGTAGGTTGATAGTCCCGGCAACGTGAGTCACGGTGGGAGATAAAGGAGCGAGAGGATATTACACAATATTTCTCTTTTTGATTTTTGACAATTTAATAGCTCTTTCAAACAGGTGGCGCAGCTGGGTTGGGTAGCCACTCTCCGACCGACTTCTGACTGAGGAACCACCATGTTAAATACCCTCCACTGCTGCCTGACCTTGTATAATGGGAGAAAAGGGAGCTTCCCGTTGGCGCTGGAAAACATGAGTGATAGTGGAAGCCAAGCGAGTGATAGTGGCCGCCAAGTGAGCTAATATTGTAGCATTTATTGGAACAAATGCTCCAAGAAAAAGTCTAAGTGCAAGAAACTCACCAAAAGTCCCCCACTGTGCTGCGCCGACTGACTGGTTATCACACGAAAGAATAATGGCGTCCTCCTTCCACAAAAAACATTGTTCGTCTGAACGCGGTGTAAACACTGAAAGAGTAAAATGCTCTATTCCCCCGCGGCGGGGTGTGAAGGGGTGTATGGCGAGCATGCGCCGTAAATGTGTAATACGTCCAGAATGTTAATTTTTGCTCCACGTTTGATACAATTTTATCCCCTCCCTCCCATCATGTGTCTTGTTTTCCCTATGTTTGTAGTCACCCCTTATCCCCCTCTCTGAGCTGGTATAATCGTATATATGCTTGTATTGTCCGTGAGGACTTCACTTCTCTCGGCAGGGCCGTCCCCTTGGACATTCCTTGGGTTTTTTAGGTACGAATAAAACTCTTCAACAGATATTATTTCAAAATGTTAAGTTCGAATCTTTTGCAGTTTAAATTTGTCAGGTGTAGAGTCACCACGTAACAGTCAAAAAAGTTAACTTAGAATCTTTTGGAGTATAAACATGTCAGAGGTATAAACTTTATGTAATTTTCAAAATATTAAGTTCGAATCTTTTGCAGTTTAAATTTGTCAGGTGTAGAGTCACCACGTAACATTTAAAATGTTAAGTACGAATCTTTCGAAGTATTAATTTGTCCGATGTAGAGTCACCACGTAACATTCAAAAAGTTAACTTAGAATCTTTTGGAGTATAAACATGTCAGAGGTATAAACTTCATGTAATTTTTTAAATGTTAAGTTCGAATCTTTTGCAGTTAAATTTGTCAGGTGTAGAGTCACCACGTAACATTTAAAATGTTAAGTACGATTCTTTTGAAATGTAAATAAGTCTGATGTACGTAATTTTTCAAATGTCTTGTTTTGAATAGTTACAAATATTTAAAGTACAAATTGGTCGTATGTTTTAGGACTTAGAAGATATCAAATGCTGTAGTTTCATGTAATGTTTATATGGTAAACGCGGTTAACCAGGCAAATGGGAGTTTTCAATGTTTTCAATGAGTTTCAATAATGGTAGCACTGACTCGTTTTAACCTTTTGGCCCATAAGGCAAAACTTCAATATTATTACTCGGAAGGAGTAAGGTTGTTTTCCACGACCAGATTTTGTATAGTAAATAGTTCCGTAATTTAACTCATTGGCCTTGCGGGCCTCTAGAGTCCATTGTTTATTTTTTGTTATGCTATCATATACAAATAGCCTCACTAAACTGTATATTGTATAAATAACTCATTTTCCATTTTATGTATCCTATTCAAATTTTTTGTTAACTTCAATAAAACTACACCATGTTTATTTTGAAATATTTCGTCATAATTTAGTTTTCTGCCTTTGTTATCCTTCTTGGCGTCCAAAATAATTTTGAGTGCAAGTCAAGGACATTATTAGTAAACAGGCTGTTTACTTATATCTTGCTTTTCTCACCGCCCTATGCAAATTTTGCTACCTTGTTATTTTTTAGTTTAATTTTCTTATTGTGCGCCAGCCTTAGTCTTCTAGGAAGAGTAAGGGCGACACCACAATATAAAGAGAGGACCAGGCAGTAGAAAGGATGGTTGTCGTGGCCTGTGCAAGTGTGGAGGAAAGATACAACGGCCGACTGAACATTGAGCCACAACAACCTTTATGGGTCTTTAAAACCAAAACTGTTTTAATCTCCACGTCTTACATTGTTTAGGCTATACGTAAATTTGATAATTGCTTTAATGGGGTAGGGATGGGGAAGGAAACATTTTAGAGTTAATCTACCCACATTTACTCAGAAGGAGAGTGGGGAAGCCCTTTAGGAAAAACCATCTTCAGTAGACCCATCTGGGAATAAAACCCCTATCTCCTCGTCATCAGCGGTCAAGTCTAATATTAGTTTTAAATATTGCATTTGATGGTTATTTATTATATGTTTGGTTCAAACCGTGTTGTCTTCAACAACACAAAAGATGTACTTAAGTACGAGACAAGACAATTTATAAACGTTGACTTCAAAAGTACTGTGTGACATGACATGACTGTTGAAATTGTATTGACTTAAAAAAAATATACCACGTTGGGAAAAGTTTTATACAATGTTTAAATTATTCATGTCGGCGTACCACCCAAATATTGTTTGCGTACCAAAAATGTTTCATCCCCGGCCTATACTGACACCACGATTCACGAGCCCTCACAGGTAAAACCATCCCACTCATACAACAATAACGTAATTAGTACAAGTAAGAATAACCGAAAAGATAGTGAAAATTGGGGGGGTAAAACTAATAAAAAAATTCTCACCTCTTTTGATGCCTCTGCGGACCGTGGTTCTTTTATAAGCCAGGTGTCAAACGTATTTACGTTTTTTAAGGCTTGACATTTTAATATAATTACTAACTAACTCTAATATGTATTACATTAGCAACAACCAAGAGTCAACTAGTATTATAATTGTGAATTCTTTCTCCAAAACCACACCCCGACAAAACACAACCTTTCACTACAATCAACAATGTATGTACTAACTAGTTGTGCGGTGCTGTTCAAATATTGTAAATGGTCTCAAAATGTTTATAATTACAAAATAGGGCTTTGCTAAAGTATGTATGTTGAAAGAGAGGTTGGGGGAAATTCAAGTATTCAGCCAACATTAAGTGCCACTTCATTTATGACAATTATTACAATGCCCAACGAAAACTTTGGTGCCCTACAAGTTAGACCTATTCTTTGGTATATTTGACCCGCTGATTCAAAAAACTGCACCAGTTTTACCCTATCAGCTATAGTTTAGGAGATGCGGCATAGTCACCCTATATGCCGATTCTCATTTGTCGTTCGTCAACATTTAGTATCCTTAATAGCATGATCTGCTATTTTGAAATGATTTTGTCATATTACTGCTATAAATATTACATACTGTACTATTAATACAACCACATATTATTAACTCAGTTTTTTCAACCCAAAAATATTTGAAACTATTTATTTATCAGTCAATTCATCATATCAGATATTTTGATGATATTAATATTACATACTATTAAAACAACCACATATTACTAGACCCACTTATTTCAATCAAAGATAATTATAAAACATATTTTTTATCATTCATTCGACACATATAAATTATCTTTTATAATACTTTCTAGAGTGAGATTTACCGGGACAGTCCCGCTGAAGGTTCCAGCAGTAATCCGCCATCATGTGAGTATCCCACCTTCCTTGGTATCTGTCTTCCATAGTTTTTATGTCCTGGGGAAATATTTCTCCTTGCTCTTCACCTAAATCACCAAGGTTTTCTGGAAAACAATCTAAGTGGCCGTGCAGGTGATGGACCTTGATACATTACAGCCAAGCTTATTAAAATTGGAGAGCATATCCTCTACTAATTGGGAGTAGTTGCCTGACTTATGATTGCCAAGAAAGTTATTGACAACTAGAACAAACAAAGACCAGGCACAAGACTCAATATTGTTAATTGAACCTATAAAATGTGAATCCCTTATTGGTCTTATCTGGGGACCAACAAAAATCCCTGCTTTCAGTTGTTACATGCCCAGTCCAGGGAATTTATTTGATAAATAGCGAAAGCACAAACCATCTTTATTCAAAGCCTTCACAAATTGATTCACCAATCCAAGCTCTATATGTAATGGTGGCAGGATTATTTGGGCTCTGTCGACCAGAGATTCATTGATGACATTTTATTCTCCAACTGCCATCTCTTTTCTCAAAGGCCACTCTTTTCTTATCCAGTGGTCATGTTTGGCTCTGCTGTCACCAGAAGTGGATTTACATTATAGTTCCACTAGGCACGGGCCTAGGGGTAGTGTCTTTAGGGGGCGGCACATTTTGGATAACATTATTTTTATTTTTATTATATATTTCTTTAAAAATTACGTTTAAAAATTAATGACTAACATTAACGGAATAGTTCGAGTTAAAGTCAGAACGACAATATTTCTTTTACATAACTTTGCTTTGCAATCGCTCTGTAACTGAGGTCAGTCTCCCCTTCTTCATAATGTTGACTCAAGCTACTGTAGGGCATGTACATGCCTGATTATCTTTCGTAGAAATATTTTGTTGAATACTTACTTCCACCCCCCACCCCTCCACCCCAATACATATTTCCACCGAAACTTACTCAAGCCCTTGACAAAAAAAAGGGGGTGGGGGAAACGCATATTATAATTGTGACTAGGGGCGCAAATTTTTTAAATCCGCCACTGGCTGTCCCAAAAACATAAAAAATAAGAATATTTTGTGAAGCAACTTTGCTGATCAAGGAGAAAGTTCACCATCTTTAGGTATACACAAATCTCCCATTGATGGTCTTGATATTTTATATTTTCCAAGAATAATGAGACTGTTTCGTACTTCTCTTTCATACTGGTATAATGATCAATAGGAATTGAGCCATATCTGTTGCCATTGTGTAAAAGAACACATTTAAACTCTGCTTTGAGCTTTCAATGAAAAGGCGCCATGAATTTGGCATGTATTCTGGCAAATCCATTTTCATAAGAATGCCTCTGATATTATTGCAGAACATTAGGTTGTTTTCTGTAGAAAAGAAGGGTAGCAAATCCTTTTCTCTGCTACGATAAAACGTAATGTTGGTTCCCAAATGAAGTAACTTCTTTTCATTCAACCTGGAGGCTAGCAATTCAGAAGGCTCCTTTGACAGGTTCAGATCCCTGATGAGGCCATTTAGTTTATGTTGGTTAAAAAGTTGAAAACTTGAAGTTCCGGAAAAATCACTGTCACTTTCCACAGGTTATCTTGTGGAAAGATGGAACGGGTACCTCATCTGAGTGTGGATGAGGTGCTCTTGCTGAATATAAGTCAGGATATGTCCATTTACTTCGATTATTTTGATTGATGCCCTTGATATAGAATGACAAAAATAACAGTCATCATGGTGGTTTTTAGATTCCCTCAAAACCATTAGTACCCCAATTTTCAAGCAGATCCTCTTTCTATTTGTCCATTGCCGCAGATGCTCCGTGCACGTTTTTCATGCAATATGTGGAGCCCACAACTCATCTTGGTCTCCAAGCTGGATACCAAAATAACAAAGATATGCTATATTCACAAACTCTGAAATAGATTTCCTACTTTCTTTCATGGTGTACTCGCCACAAATGTAGCAAAACACATCTGGATGGTTCGAGCAGCTTCTTCAGGAGGAAACTATGGTGTCTACTCAAGCTGAAAATATAATACAATCACATTAGATTATCTTATTTTGTAGTCCTTGACTTTACAACCATAAATAATTGTAATATCACATACATATATCGGTGATTAATAATAGTGAAATTATTGTAGACGTACTGTATAGAACACACATAGCATAATAAAGTGGATATGCTGTATCTTTAAAACTATAGCTTATAGAGTAGAACTGATGCCATTTTGGTAATCAGTGGGTCAAATATACCCAAGAATAGCTCTAACTTCCAAAGCATCAAATATTTGTTGTTGTTGTTAGGCTGTGTTATCCTTTTATTTAAGCTGCTATTTATTTTTAAGTAAGATCTTACAATTGTTAGTAAAAATGTTTGCCTACTTTCCTTGGACCCCACAACTCGACTCATACCAAGAAACGTCCCTTGTTTTCCAATACCAGTTTGAACGAAGACAAAACAGTATTTGAAATGTTGGTAAAGCTAATTTTACAATAGGAAGTTTACAAGGCATCTTGAAGGTGAACTTTAGAATAATAATTAACTAGTATTTGGTTGAAGGCATTTACATTAAACTGTAGTCAAAGTAAACAGTTATATATTGTTAAAGTATTTGTATGTATACAGGGCGGACGGGAGGGAACCAGGATCCCCACACTTTCTACGCCCTTGACGTTAACACACTTTTATATCCTGCCATATTTTCTCTTTTTATACTACCTCATTATTTGCAATAATCCACATACATCCAACTAGTCTTTGAGATGCAATCGCCCGTCTGTCGATTTCACAACCTATCTTTCAGTTTTTACAGAACATTCCACCCAGAAACACAAAATCATTAATTTGTTTTAATAATTTTCCACTTATACTAAGCTGACAATCATTTTCTGATCCGTCCTTATCAAAAACCAATATCTTAGTTTTGGAGACATTTATACAAAGTTACATTCTGCCTGTCACCACACTCAAACGATTTGATGCATTCTGCAAGTCACTTTCCTTGTCAGCCATTACATCAGCAGCTGCATACAACAGCACTCTCACACGCACATTGTCCAATTGTACACCAACCGCGTCCTCACAAACAGGGGCGAATTTACTCATAGGCCTAGTAGGCACGTGCCTACGGTTGCAGATTTTAGGGGCGGCAAATTTTGAATGACGAAAGAAAATACATTTTTTGTATACCAGTTAAAATAATGTTATGGCTTCATCGTGTGTGTGATTGTTGTGGTTTGTTGTATCTGCGTATCATCATGACAGAGGATCACCTTAATTCTTTGACAATAATCTTAATTGAAGGTCACTTACTGGATAAAATGGATTTGTCTTGCATCATCGACCATTTCGCTCAGCAGAAATCAAGGCGAAAGATACTATAGACTATTCTTGTTGTGTACGAGTATATGCTAATATTTTATCTGTAGTAACATATACTCAGCAGAGGTTCTCAAAAAGTGAGACGTCAGTATCGTCCAGGGGAGCCACGTACCTCACCATGAATTAAGGACTTTTAGTTTTTTAATCACAAACAAAATTCATTATTCACGTCGTAGACCCAACAGAAACACTTAACTGTACTTGTAGTGTTTACGAATAAAGCACAACCTCTAACAGAATATGAAGTTGCTACAGCAGTCATGGTACTGTAAATTCCCGCTTGGTAGTGCTCAAGTCAATCGTTCACCTGGATCTTGGCTGGGTGCTAGTGGCGGTAGTAGGAGCATATGCTTAGGACGCTAGGTTAACTATGTAAGACATGTAATTTAAACAATAAATATTGGACTAGATGTTGAGATAAATCTGCCCAAGAAATGAGAACAACTGTGTTTTGCTGTCACAACGACAATTTTATTTGCCCTTAAGTTGTTTTGTAAATAAAATAAACCACCACTTAATGTTGTAAAACACTTTCATCTCGTCTGCCGTAGCAGAGTAGAAAGTAAAGAATGACCGTCTAACAAGCTAGCGTCCTCTCGAGTCGAGCTGTCTCAACCCAGACCACTTCTTGCTTTCTTTCCATCGACCAATAGGGTTAGTTTTATATTTAGCTCGCATTTAGGAACACAGATGTGCTAATCTGCACCTGCTATTTGTTTACTGCGTATTACAACATGGAAGTAAAAACCTTGTTTCTGACACGTGCAGTTAAAATAAAAGAAAAAGAAACATGGCCGTAGTATAGAAAAGAT
>CABEEJ010005513.1:33168-49283 GCA_901482245.1 Timema douglasi | reverse complement strand
TGGTTCGGATTCCACGTTAAACTGTAGGTCCTTCATTTCATCTCACATTCACCCTACCATTGCACATTAGCGTAAGTGCGTATAAAACCCGAACGGGTAGTAAGATGCAGTGCTAATAATAATAATAATAATAATAATAATAATTAACCAACAAAATGTGGGTTATCCCCTAAATTTTCAGATGACACGAGCTGTCATAATTTTGTGTTTTATATCCAAAATTTAGTATTTTTCTTTAATAGTGTGCAAACAATATCTAGGCCTTTTTGAATTGAAAAATCATTCAAGTGTCATTAAATAAATCATTTAAAGATTTGGTATTTAATTAAATTATTTGTAATAAACTAAATAATGTCTAATAAATTTAGAAGTGGTATTTGCTTTGATTAGTAAATTTTTACTCTGTTTGTGATAGCAGAAATACAAATTTAAAAGGCCCTATCTAAAAAATGTTTTTTCTCACTAAGTGTGTTATAAGAGGAATATTTAATGCAATTAATATTCACCAAACATTATCAGCCCTCCAATTCAACAAGTTAACCTGTGGCCTTTCAAGATGAACAGTGACCAGAAACTTTGTTATATAAATTTTGTGCTGTATGTGTGGTAACTCTTATCAATTCTTACAATTAATTAACATTTAAACTTAATAATGTTGTGTTTTATTAGTACTCCTTTTGTATTTTTAATGATACACACTACCCGCAAATTCTATATATCTTCATACAAATAAAGACATAACATTAAAAACAACACCAATTTTACCAAAAATAATGTTTAATAGGTATCGAGATGTTTTACTCCTAAGTCGATTGGACATCAAAAAAACATTGTTTTAGTTGTAAACATGATATATTGGATATTTAATACAAACAACAAACTTTGCAGCTACATTTACTCAATATAGTAATATTCTGTACAGTATTAGTCTTTGACATACAAATTATATTAAGAACACTATTTAATACAATGGGTACAATTCTCCTGAGTTAAGAGCTGCAAGTTTACACTTGTTTTCAGGGTCGGATTAAAGGACAGGCCAGCCAGGCAGCTGCCCAGGGCACCAACCCCTTGATGGGCACCAAGACATCACTGGAATAAATTGAAAATTGGTCTCTCTCCTGCCCAACTGCCCTCGAGTGGAAATTAACGTAACCTCCACGCAGGTGGTTATTCTAAATAATATATTTTTGGTGTGCATGTGCAACAGTAGTGTTTGTATCTTTGACTAAGATGTAGTTCTAATAAAGTTGTGTCCAATAAAATATTGGATAGTGCAATATCATCCATCCATTCAGGTTTTGACCAAACAATCTGTTCAAACTTTGCCAGATATAGCACTCCGGCATGACAATTTCATCAGTGGAACTGAATTATATTAAGTTCAATAAATAAAAATATTTATTTCGGATAATGTAAGCTTTGCTAAAAATAACAACATTGAAAAACAAATATTCAAAAAAAGGGTCCAGAATGTTTAATTTATGGATAGCATTAATAATCTTAAACAATACCAGTGACATTAACTATGTAGGAACAAAGTTTTGTATGCTGTGTTTTACTGATATCAAAGCCAGAAAAATAGATGTGATATATTTTGAACAGGCTTTTGTTCACTTTATCCATATAGGCTACCTTTATTTTTAGTTGGTGTGAGTAAGGATTACCATTTATAATGAGTGACAGAAAAACAAATTAAAGATCATTCAAAATAAGATGAAGTGTGATGTATGTTTAGCTGAATATTTAAATTTTAATAAACTCATCTTAAATGTAAAGGTGATAATATATTGGTATTAATAGAAAATAAACTTTACCCCATCCCATTAAATAAATACTGTACAAATATTTAAATAATATTGGTCTGAAGGAGAGGCAAATTATAAGCTTGCCTGGTCCAGCCTAATAATACAAATGACATATATTGTTGATAAAATGTTCAAATATTTCCAAAAATTCTAAATAATGTGCAACTGTGGAAATTTAAAGAAGTGGGAAGTGTAAAAGTGTAAGAAGAAATAGAGAAGTGTGTTTGTTTGTATCTAGGCCTAACATAACTATCCTTTCAGGTTGGCTTCCTTCACCATCACTTTACATTATTGTAGATTGTTTCTACATTGTCTTGATTAAAATTCAATACAATTGATGTTGTAATAAGCTAATATTTCCCCAAAATATGCTTCAATAACTTAATTTACCGTACAAGAAAATTTAAGAATCTTAAACAATTAAAAATTTGAAGTGTTTCGTATTTCGTTTATTATTCCTTAGTATAATCGTGCTTGATCACGTCTTTTGTTCCATTTCCATTCCTCTACGCAGTTTCACATGCGCATTGTACAGGCTCTCGTTAGACAATATTTTATTGAGAAATTTATTTCAATTTAATTTTTAATGCTTATAAAAGTTGATGCTCATACTTTAAAATTAAATAGAATATTTCTAGCAAACAATATGAAATAGTAAGTGCCTTTTTAATAAAAATGTGGTTAAGTTTGGTAAAATATGTATTTCAATAAATAAGATCAACATTGATTTTAAACAGGTTAACCAACATAATTCTAAAACTAAATAGTAACTAAACTAGAGCTAGTTTTGTAACTTGTAAGTAGTTTTAAATATCTTAAGTTTTAAAACATTTAACATAGTATATTTTTGATATTACATTTTTAATTTAATATAAATTATTATTTTAGAAAGGGACCAGGTAAAGATAGTAAAAATAATAATTCAATTATTTAAAATAAGGAGAAATATCCATCCCTAATTTGAATTAAAGTTAAATGCTTAGTTGTTTATTTAATCATTTAACTATAAAATTGCTCTAAACACAAATAAAGAGATATAAGAGAAAAAATATTTTTCTAACATAAAATCCAATTATTTCTTAACGCGGTTTCTCTTTGGATTGACCACTATCTCGATGATTTATGTTTTGTGTATTTTGTGAAGTTACATTAGTAAAAACTTTTTCAGCTCCTAAGCTGGCATGCTATAATGTTATGAGGGCAATGCAGCTACCTCAAGAACTAGGCATTTACATTTAGACTAGGGCTGTCAAACTCAGTACCTCGATTCTTACTGGCATCTAAAGAATCAATAATCAATCTTAATATCACGATTCTCGCTGCTCTATTCTTAGTTTTCAATAAAACTGGCAACTAAACAAAACGACAACATTCAAAATAGGTAGTAATCGATTGTCTCTCATATTAATTTTGTGCTGTTCCACTTAAATACCGGCAAATTGTAAATATACCATAATGGCCCAAATATAGTTTGATCCTGAGTAGTGGGACCCAACATTTCGAGGTGTTCTACATGAAAAATAAATTGTCTCAAATATAATATGACCTGACATTATGACAGTATCAAAAGTAAAATCTTAACAACTTTGACACACTTTTTTTTTTAAGTTAAAGTTAAGTGAGACTGTCAGAATGTATAAAATGATTCTAAGCAAACAATTGATATCTAATACATAGGTTAAAATGGCAGTTTTTCGTAATATATTGATATATCTATCATTAATTGAAATATCATACTGTCTATATCGAAAGTTACTATATTCCTATCAAATTAAAATGGTCGTTCTTCTGTAATCATATTATTTGTCGATTTTCAATTTTTAATGTTTTATTTACCTTTTTGAATATGACAAGTTTAATAAAACTAAAACAAAAATTGATTCGGTTAATAAAAATGGAGCTAAAAAGTTATATTTATTGAATAGATTATCGATATATCGTTGCCAAAACTTAACCAAAATTTCAAGTCGTCCACCATAACTGATCACGTTAGCTTACCAGAAATTATTGATGGTGTGAAATGTGTTCTTCTTTCTGATATAAAATCCACAATTTAATGAATTAATTTTAGTTTATTTGAATCTTTTGTTTTTAAGACTTTTATTGTATTTAATAAATATATATAAGATTGCGAGATAAAGTTTCAAGTGATCATGTGTTGTATTAGTAGAGTCCAAGTTTCTCATTGAGAGGGGAGTAGGGTATCAGGTAATGCTTGGAAAAATAATGAAAAAACAAAGGTTCAAGAATCGAGAAAAAGAGGTATCATGACATCTCTAATTTAGACCTTGAAATAAGATGAGTTTTTAGACAACTGAGCTTGAAGGTTTCCCATAGAAACTTAGGTTTATTTTGTTCCTTTTAGTTATATTATGATTTTGATTTTTAAATATCAAATAAACTAAAAGTATCACTAACCAGAATTGATTAGAGTTGTGTCATTCTCATATTTGCAGATTTTGTTTGGTCAATCATATCATGATTTGATGATCAGTTTGTATTTCAGGGAAAACTAAAACATTTCGTTTTAATACTTCAGCAAAAATTCAAATTTTATCACAAAGAATGTATTTGTTCACTTGTTCAATAACATAATTTGCAAATAAAATATATGGTTTTAATACAATCTTTCGAATTTGGTTTGACTACCTTTTTCTTTAAGTAGATGGTAGTTACCATATAATTACAATGCAACACATTTTAGAGAATTCTTTTTAATTTTCCAATTTAATAAATCACAAATTCTTACCATTTTAAATGGCATGGTTAGATTGAAACTTCAGAAACTATATTATAATTCCAATTCAATAAAACAAGAAATATAATATATACAAACCTAATTAACAAACAACAAATTCAATAAAATATGCATATGAAAACTTAAATTATGAATAAGAATGCAACAATATCATATTTAAGTCTAAATTAAATCAAATTAAATATTTACACATAATAAAAGCAAGTAGTGAGTGTTTCACTAGATACACAATATTTGTAAAATATATTTGCATTCCATTTCAAATAAAATTGAAGCTTTTTTAAACATTAAAACCAAAATATTTGCATGTCTAGAAGTTTAAACAAGTTTTTAAATGTAATGAGTAAATTGAAACAAAAAAAAAGTTCCTTGAATGCAAATAAAGCTTACAAAATATATAAATTAGGACATTAATAAGAGGAATATAATAAAACAATAAGAGAATTAAAATATCAACACATTTACATAGTTGTATAGATTTTTGAAAGGACCAATTTGATAATATTTATTGAAGGAATTTTTAGAAAAAATAAATTAATTTGGACAATGTTCATATTTACCAAGTTTCCAAGTAAAGAAATAAAAAATTAATCAAACTTAAAAAAAACTAATATTACATCTCATTTCAAATAATTGATATTTTAACATGTACTAAGTCCACAGTGACACATTTTGATATGATAGAACATTTTTTTAGAAAATAAACAATCTCTTATCCTACTATTTTCATAGAATAAAAACTGAAAACTATAATACAGAGTGGCCACTAAAACTCTAGAACAAATATTCAGAGCAGCTTTCCCAATAAAAAAAGTCTGTTTTCCAAATTTTTCAAAGACTTTACTCCAGTTGTGAGTCTTAGAACAAGGATTATGTACGAAAAAGGTTTTGTAAGAGGTTTGTTGTGCGTGCTGCCAAATTTTAATATACTTGGGCAATTTGATTTTAAGATTTGCGGATGTGACTTCACAAATCCAACTTGTGTTTTAATATTTATGTTGATTAAAAAATTTAAAAAAGACCCATATTCTATGAAAAATTTGCTGTCGTCACATCCTCGTTGGGCATGAGGGTCAAGGCACCACAACCCACAATTTAAGACAAAAAATTATTAAGCAAGCTACCACAGTCAAACTGTTCACTAAAGTAGTAAATAATAAGTTTTAAATGAGAAACATATTTTAAATTTTACGTACTCCCTAAGAAGTGTTTATGTACCCCGGGTTGAAATATTTCCACCCTTAGACCTTATACCCATTTGAGCACTGTTGTTGAATGTATCTATAAGAATGCACTACTTTTTACTCCTTATAAGCCTGCATAGTGCACAATAAAAATTTGTGGTGGAGACAGTTTCATCAATCATTCTACATCCATGGGAGGGTGTGTGTATAATTTGATTTGCAACTACCATCAGAGATAAAGGAGCTAGTCTTACATTCATACAACACAATGTATAAAGATGTTGCTTGTTTTTTAAAGCATGAGATTCCTGGGACTTCTCAATATTGTTTTCGTCGAGCTTGTAACTGTCTAAGAAGTCTTTACTTAAAGCTATGGGTATTTGAGCTCAAGTTTTTTAATTCTAGTAGAGTTTTAACGAGCTTTTAAGAATGCTCCAAAGTATCAAGTTGAATTGAGCTTGAATTCAATAAATATATGATTTTAAAACTTAACTATTTATTAAAAAATCAAATAAATATTATTTTTATTTTTAATGTTCTAAGATTAAAACAAGACTCATCAATTTAAAATAAAATTAAATTGTATCTTTGAAACAAAAATAGCAATAGTGGTTTTATAATTAAATGAACATACTCCAACTTTTAACATCTCATAAACAACATCCAGAAAGGCAAAGAGAGATGAGTAAACAGTAACCCATCCTTCACCAGCACAGCAATAGCCTTATACAACAAACTTGAATTTGCCGAGTCTCTAAGGCTGCCCCAAAATTGCAGGCCCTACATAGTCTTTAAACCATGATTGATTTTATGATATCTGCCACCACAACAACAACAACAAAAAAAGTTAAGCTCGGTTATTTTCACTGTATTTGATTTGCTATGGTTCATTGGGAATATCATTAAAAATAGCTATTTT
Source organism: Timema douglasi (assembly GCA_901482245.1). NCBI lineage: Eukaryota > Metazoa > Arthropoda > Insecta > Phasmatodea > Timematidae > Timema > Timema douglasi. The sequence goes on along the minus strand of CABEEJ010005513.1, from coordinate 42,614 downwards.
AATTATAGAGCCAAAATTGTTGATACACAAACCAGTCAGTATTGCAATAAAGTACTGTTCAATATACCCTTTTTTAATTCCTAAAGAAAACATTTTTTAAGCAAAACTTAATCCTTAAAACACACGACACAAAATAGATGTTAAGGAAGCCACCTTTTTTGGTGCAATATTGAAACATATATGTATATATTAAATTTTCTGTAATCTCGCCCACCAGGTTAAAGCAGTTTGTCATATTGCACAAGTTCCAGCTCTACAACAAATTAAGCACTAGGGATCGACAAAGGTCTTTAGTAAATAGAACAAAATACCTACAAAATGGCATGCACCTGTGAACCATACCAACATGAACAACATGGAGGTCATTGATTTATTTGAATCTCAAACAGGTTTTCTCTCACCTTTAGTTATAAACACACTCTCCTAATGGTTTCAAGTTGTGTATAAGGCTTCTTTTTTTCTGGAAAAATATCACAAATTATTTTAAATGATTGAACATTTTCAAGCTCACTACCGTTTTAACAATGATGTGTCCTAAAAATAAATCTGTACATACATAGTCTGTATTAAAAATGTCTTATTTTAAGATGGCACACAGCTCTTTACACCGATACATAAACCATATATGAATATGTAGTTTTTTAATAAAGAAATAAAACATTATGTTTTTGATAAGAATGGAAACAATAATTACTATCGATCTTAACTCATGGTTAATAATCTCATTTCTACACACCAGTGTAATATTCCTGAATTCCTACCAAACAATCATAGTCATCAGTTAGAGGTACGGCCAGCACACTCTCCTGGGTAATGTTAGGGAAGAAATTGTTCAAATTATAGGTTTGCAAAGTTGAGATATCTTACGTTCTATGAATATATTTTAATTTCAACTTTGTTTTGACTTGTACTCTCTTCTTCTTTGTGTTTGATAAAGGCAACAATCCTGAAATATTTTATTTGTGTTAGAATGTGTGTGTTACTACTTCCACTATAGAAGACAGAAGAAAGGAAGAAGATGTCACCTTTGTGCAAAAGACTCTTCCCACATTTTTCCTCTTTCCCTAGGTGGGCTTTCTTCATCAAATTTATTCTTAGTAGTTTATTTCCCCTTTTTTCTTTAGTTTTATCAATTTCATTTATTATAAAACTCTGTTTCAAGAAAATTTTAGCTTCACTTATTATGAAGTTGCACCAATAAAAATATTGACAGCTAAAATACACACCTGTGTTAAAAGAATGCATTTGTTATGAATATAACCAAAACTTGTAGTAATTGAAGAACATGTAATAAAAACATAATCATCAATCTTTGATAAAATTTGCACAAATTAATATACTTTTAAATATAAAACCATTTTCATAAAATATCTAAATCTTTATTCGGTTTTGGGAATGTATGATATATTAATTTAACTTTGTTTTTGAATCAGAAAAGTGGACTTGACACAACCCAGTTGAAACCTTTTAAAACTCCTTCTTTTGCCAAACCTAAGTGACTTCCTCGGAAGGCGAGTATGTTTCATGGTGTTTTGTCTCCTGCATTACCCAAGTAAATGTGCGGGTCATTACTTCTAACATGCTAAACAATAGGTCAGTCTTGTAACAATAAAAAGTAAAAAGAAATGTTTATACACACAAAATATCTTAAAATAAATAATAATGTAGGCAAAGTATGCTATATAATTTAGTCTGGTTTTAGAAAAAGGCCCGATTTATTAGGATATATAAGAATTACTTTATACAATGTACTAAACATAATTATGAAAAATTGCAGCTAAGACTAATAAATCAATCTTTATAGATTCCAGCTAAGTAATTGCTATTAAATTATTATTTTTTATTACTACACACTAATTCACTAACTTTTAAATAATCTAGTAAAATATGTTTATTAAATGTTAATAGTATTTAAAAATTAGATTAACAAATTCTTTAAATGGGTCTTTCCTCTGCTAGTCAAATAACATAATATAATTATAAAACAATTTAACAAAAGCTACATTTGTGTAATAGTTCTCCCTAAGTAGCTAGACTATGATTATTTTGTTTAGGATAAAACACAATTGTTTTGAATTTACTAACACAAAGTACTTATGTCAGTCAAAGTCACCGCTGCTTAGTCATAATGAAATGCCCGTATTACTGTAGCAGAAATTATTTTTCTCATTTCGCTAAAGCTGATATTCCGTCTTATTTTACAACATATTTAAATTTTAAGGATATGGTATGTTTAAAACAAAGTATAAATTAAAAATTAAGTGAAAAACATAATAAGTTATGGCAGTGATATCTGCACTAGCTTTAAATTTCTGAGTGAAAATTTAAAATATAAAAATAAATCATTTATTAAAGGTTTTTTATATCAAAATTCTTTAGGAAACCAATGAAATGGGAAAACAAAGATATTCAAGGGCAGCAATGAGTATTTTGGAAGAAAATTAAATTGATGATAATTTAAAAGTTAAATAAGGTGTAACTTAATTTTCACAATAACTGTTGTCAAGAATTTTTCATTATGTTAACAAAAACACAGTGAAGATAATTAACTATTTATTTAAACAGAAATTTTGAACAAAGAGACAATTTATTGCTATTTTAAGCATTAGACCACTATGCAGAATCTATAAAAAGATGTAAGTGAAAAAAGGCCAAAACAACTTTAATAAATGATAAAAAAATGTGTTTATCTTACTCCAAAATCTGCTTTGATTATTACTTTGATGATTCTGTATCATGATTATTTTCAAGTATATTTTTAACTTTTTTGTACAAAATAATAAAACAAGAATTGAATTCTTCTAAACTCTTAAATAATAAATATGGCTTTGAATATATATATATTTAATATTAAACGTATGAAATGATTCTTAATCACTTCAATCAACAGTCTTCACAGTTCACATTAAATTAGTTATTAATTCTAACAGTTGGCAATACTTGAACAAGGCAGTCTTGATTTGGTGCCTGCAACTTCGGCCAAAGTTAGCAGGGCACTTACAGCATCATCTTCAAAAACAGACACATCTAAAAGAGAGGAAATAAAAGTTTATTTTTTATAAATAATAGAATAAATTTAAGCTTATCACTTAAAAGTGAGATCTGTGTCGGCATTGAATTACTCAGACAGTCTTAACCGATTTTCTTAAACTTTGTTTAAGCTATTCTAACTTAATTTTAATAAAATCACAACAGATCCTATAATGTAAAATGTACCATCTAGGAAAAAGGAACAAACTTGAATTGAGTTTTCTTATTGATTTGTTTTTACACTGTCTGTGCTGTGAATAAAACTCTATATTCATAGAGCAAACGTTTGACATATTGATTATTTAGGTCATGGTGATCCAACATTTACATTCCAAGGGCCGAATCTGATTGTAAGTTTTCAATGCGGGCCAAATATACATTTAATAACTCCATCAACTTAATATAGGTCTACAAACAACGCTTAAATAAACTATTACTTTCAATTTATTTATGTAAATTGTATTTTTGGTTGGTAGAATCCTTCAAATTTTATCGCAAAAAAAATTGATCTCCTAAAAATGTGTTCTGAAATATGCATGCACACACTGTCACAAAACACCTTATCATTATAAATATACTAGCATAGCACCTGTTAAGAAATCAACAACCTAATTTTTAGTAATGTTATATTGGCCAATGATTGCATATGGAAATTATTTTCAGTGACCCTCACATTCTGGGAGGTGCATTTAAATTAAAGACTCTATAGTAGATCGACTCCAGTGAAAGTATAAAACTGCTCCTCAATCGAATATTTAATTAGAAATAACCTTTTTTGTGTATACTTTTTCATTTTTTGCCCCCACCCCATCCGAATTTTCAGTCAACAAGTATTCCTGTACCCTTTTTGGTTTTGAAAATTTCAGCTTCATGGGTCGTCTGGCCTTTTGAGATTGTTTTCAACTTTGGTTTATTGAAAATAAAAATAAAAAATTTAAGACCCCTTAGGGAATTTTGTGTAGTCACGTATTCCTGCATCCTTTTGGGTTAGGGACTAACTGCTTAAAGAATTTAGGCTTCCTAGTTATAATGTGCTTTGAGAGAGTGTCGACTGTTTTACTGGGTCACCCAACACCTTCACCCTCATTTGAGAAGTTCATTTGAGAATGTCATCACCAACTATTCCTGCACTCTTGTGGGATAGGGGCTACTTGACTGCAAAATCTCAGCTTCCTACCTCAACTGGACTTAAAAAAAAATTTACTCTGATTTTTTAAATCCCCCCAACGTTTGAGGCCCCAATAATTATTTTTCGTTCAGAAAGTATTTTTCCATCCTTTGGGATTAAGGGTTAACTGTCTGAAAAATGTTTAAATTCCTGGATCTTCTGGATTTTTTCAACTTTGGTTTATACACAAAAAAACAGTTTGGAAGGAGGGGGGGGGGGCATGGAAGTTTTTGGTCACTATTTATTCCTGTATAACCCGAACAGGTAGTAAAATGTGGTATTAATAATAATATTCATGTAGTGTTTTGGATTGGGGACTACTTGAATGCAAAATTTCAGCTTCCTAGGTCCTTTTGAGTTTCTAAATTTTTTTTGGCCGGACAGAGGAACTGGTAATAATAATTATGAAGATGATAATGATTATGATGATGATTCATAATATCATAATAATAATAACAACTAAAATATTTTTTTATTATTATTATTATTACTAGATATGTCACGATACCTTCTCTTCTCGATTCCGATTAGTAGGTTCAACCTCAATTTTTCGATTCTTGAACATTTCCCATTTTATTATTTTTCCAAGCATACAACCTCATTTAAAAACATATTTATTTAATGTAATACAATAGTAAAAAAAAGTAAATAATACAAAAGTTCATTTTTTTTGCAAAGAAGAAGATCCGTTTACCAAGTATTAAAGCATATTTTACCAAATTAATAAAATAATGAGAAATTACATTAGAAATCATGTATTTTTACCTTCAAATAAAGCCTTGCTTAGTCAAATAATTTTAAAAAAAGGTATAACAAGCAATTGTCGATAGCATAAGTCTTATAAATTTACCGAATAGGGTTGTCAACTGAATATAAAATGTAGCAAATAACAGTAAATAAACTATTATCAGAGATATTTGATTACCACTTGTTCTGAATTTTGCCACTTTCATTGGGAGCATTCGTTACAAGTAAGAATCAAGAGTATTGAGGCATCAAAGATTCAAGTTTGACATCCCTTGTTATTGTTTTGATTGTGTGTGTCTTTTTGTTGTTATCGTCGTCATCATCATCATAATCATCATCCTTCTCCTGACCCATTATTATTATTATTTGTTATTATTATTTCTATTGTTATTTTTTAATATTTTTTAAAATTATTTTTAATTATTATTTTAGTTATTTTAATTTTCTTACTATTTTTATTATTATTTTAATTTTATTATTATTTTATTATGATTATTTTTATTATTATCATTATTATAATTATTTTCTCATCATTATTATTGTTATTTTAGTTATTATTATTATTATTATTATTATTATAGTGTATGTATATATATTCACCGATAAAATAACTGCATTATAAAATGCAATCATGACCTTTTTAAATACATGTTTTTCTTTGATTCATTAGCTATTTCACATTCAACACCAGGATACTGTGAGCACTAAATCTTCAGTGAGCGCCAATCCCCCAATCAACTTGCACTACTTGTTATTCATATTTTAGGAGAGTGGTTGACTCCCGAGACAAAGAGATGTATTTATAGTTGTGATTGTCAAGTCAGTCAATCGACCTGAGTAGCTTGTTGGTTGACTTTTAAGACTGTACTATGAATACGACTCGTACGCCCAAGATTACAAACTACTCACTATATTCCCTCCGTGGAGTAGAGTGGACGTCCTGCCGAGTGTTACCTCTCTCACTTTCGACAAGCCGAGAAACATTGTCCTCGATGTTCACATCTTGTTCCACGTTAGTGGCGAGCTCTAAGTTGACACACAATTCTACACAAAGATGTGGTTATTAGCCAGATATTTACATTTACCAAAACTTGCCCCATTAAATAAAATATAACTTTTCATACGAGGGTTTGTATAAAAGAAGAAACCTCTGGGTTATCTATCACTTTTTGAACTGATAAATCATGCTTGCTAAATAATATTATCTTAAGTTTATTTTTGAAATGCTTGCTAAAAAATATTATCTCAAGTTCATTTTTGAAATATTCTAATAACTTAATTGTACAAGTATAATAATTTTGATTGAAGCTTCTGATAACATGTTTCTTTTAATTAAATAAGTCAAGTTACAAAATACATTTAATGTTATTGTTAATCGAAAAGTTAAAGTAAGCACACATAATTACTCTTACGCAAGCAAACGCACTCCCGCGGAAGTTCGGGGGACTCAAGAGCATGTAAATGGTGGGGACGTTAAGTCATCCCACAATGTAGAAGTGCAATGTTTAAATATCTTCGTTATTCCTCCAAAATTAAAATATAATAAGTAAAAAGCTATTATTCTGTTTTTATTTTTAAAAATTCAACTTAATACCGCACAATACAATGAGAAAAAAGGTAAAGCATGACTGTTTAAATAAAAGTGAAAAGAACTTAATATTAGATAATAGTGAGAAAGAATAGAAAATTATGATGTACAAATAAAAAACTGTCTACTACAGAGAGTGGTTAGAGAGTCTAAATTATGGTTCATGGGACATGCATACAATAATTTGGTACCATTCTATGTGTTAGAACAACTTTTTCAATTCAAGATAAGAATTGAGTGATAATATCAAAAAGTGGTGTGTGTGTTTGTGCATACACACATACATGTGTGTTTACATATAGATGCATACATAATGTTTGTAATGTACTTAATATTTATATGTGTGTTTACATTACACTTTATATATGTATTAAGTATATTACAAACATTATTTTATCAAGCCAACTGTTTATTGAATTTATCTTTCTGTAAGAAGCTAATATTAGAATTATTTTATTTAATTTAAGCCCTACAAAAACAAAAGTTACTGCACAAAATCAATACAGATTGCCTCAATTATAAAATAGCAGACATAGGTCCTGGTTAAAAAGTTTTAGAGCAAAATATTAGTTAGTGGTTGAGATGAGGTTCATAAAGCATCATACATAGAACAAAAAGGTGGAAGATTAAATATGAGAATAAGGGTGTGAGAAGCTTCAAAAACTTCAACATCACTTTGATTCGAAAGTAAAATTCTTAATTCGACAATTACGAAGTTCTGCCAAAATGTGTGTGTGTATTTGAGATTTGAGGATTCGGTGTTTTATTGGATTCGGTGGTCGAATGTTTCACCTCGTAAACAAAGCATAATATTTTGAATTCAAAAATTACTAAGTTGGGCCTACTTGAAAAGCACAATTTAATCCGTAACTATTATGTTGTCGGACAAAAGAGATAAATGAATCAAATAGCCAAAGCTATTATTTGTGCTTCTAGTGAGGATTACTCCATCTAGATATCATATCCTGAAAATTGAAAACTGACACTTGGACACGGGAATCGAACCCGGGACCTTTGGCTTAGTACGCCAATGCTCTTACTACTGAGCTATCCAGGATTTGTCCCGTGCCCAGGGCCATTCTTCACTCGTATTTTAAGGCAGAGTCTATTATGGACGTGCGGAAATCGTCGGCTACAAATGAGTGATTATTAAGATCACGAGCTATCAGATAAAGCAGCCACCTTTGACTCGGTAGTTGGCTTATTATTAATATGCAATCCTGTACAATTATAGTAATTGTACAAGTGGCAGCAACAAGCCAACTACCGAGTCAAAGGTGGCTGCTTTATCTGATAGCTCGTGATCTTAATAATCACACATTTGTAGCCGACGATTTCCGCACGTCCATCATAGACTCTGCCTTAAAAAATGAGTGAAGAATGACCCTGAGATCGAGACGATTCCGGGATAGCTCAGTGGCAATAACATTGGAGTACTAAGTCAAAGGTCTCGGGTTCGATTCCCGTGTCCAGGTTTCATTTTTCAATTTTCAAAAGAGATAAACATGAATTATTTTGTATATAATAATTGTTAGGTGTGGAAAATCTAGCGTGCCTAATACTCTACCCTCCCAGCCCTATGGGAGACTTGGACTTGACTGTTTCAGGGCATGCTCACTTCTGAAACTTTCACCTCACCAACAATATTGTAAATAATTTAATAAACATATAAGAGCTCTTCAAAAACTGAAAATCAAAACTATAGTTACGAATAAACTTAAAATAAATTGAAAGAAATCACGGCTTTTTTTTAAGAGAAATAAGAAGACATTACACATGATAACAAGTCAGCCGCCATGACGTATATGTTTACTCGCCAGCGGCCAGAGTGATGATTAAATAAACACAAATATTAATTCTTACTACCCAACTTGTTTAAATTATCTACAATCCGGCAAAGAACCCCAATTTATCGCGTATGATCCTTAAGTTAGATATTTTGTTCGGTTTCATGAAAAATAAATACTGTCAACAGTTAGACACTGATAAAACTGTTTATTTACGCCTACCCACCTACGTATTGTATATCGATTCTTTGTTTAAAATCGATCCAGGTAATATGATCACTTAGTAAGTGCTATCAAGTTTTAAGAAACAAATAACTTGCAAATTCATAATTTGTTTTTAAATTAAATTTAATTAAGAGTTTATTATTTTTTTTAAATATGTTATTGAAGTAATCGTAAAAATATTCAAATGCAGTCTTGCTTAATAAAATAAGAATGGACATATTGAAAGAGTCGAAAATATGTTTGTGTTTTAAATAGAATGTATTCGCAGAAATCTATATTTCGCAATAATTGAATGAATATATTTCTTGTTTTCTACGCGAAGATAGATAATAGATATGAAATAAAATAATAATAATAATACATATTTAGGCATTATTGAGTTCACTATTTCCAATGTATGTTTAATTATTGAGCAAGTTGTTTTAGTCTCTTTTTTTAATCTATTTGTATTTTTATTTTAGCTTTCTTATCAAAATAAATTATAATACCTCAAGATGATTAAAATTGATCAAAAGGTAACTAGGCCTAATCTGTTTGTTTATTCCACAGGTTTTTTTTAGAAACTTAACTCATTCTATCAACACTTTTAAAAATACCTTAATGACACTCAAATTTTGACTGATTTGATTTCTAAACAATAATATGAGTCTAGATTGTTTAAATTGGCTGGATTTTAAGCAGTATTTAGCGAGGGGTGTTTGGGGTTGGTTAAAATTGAAAGAATGATTGAAATAAATCTTAATTTACAGCTTTAGGCCTATATTGTGTAATGTAGGTCTATTTGTAAATCATTAAAATTTATAACGATTTGCTAGGATTCGGATTCGAGAATAAAATGTAGTCAGATTAGAGAAATAGTGGATTCGACCCATCTCTAATATGTATGTGTGTATACATATCC